>OY821517.1:211526727-211529227 GCA_963682025.1 Cordilura impudica | reverse complement strand
TTTTTAATTTTTAATTTTTAATTTTTAATTTTTAATTTTTAATTTTTAATTTTTAATTTTTAATTTTTAATTTTTAATTTTTGACTTTTAATTTTTAATTTTTAATTTTTAATTTTTAATTTTTAATTTTTAATTTTTAATTTTTAATTTTTAATTTTTAATTTTTAATTTTTAATTGTTAAATTTTAATTTTAAATTTTTAATTTTTAATTTTTAGTTTTTAAGTTTTAATTTGTAATTTTTAATTTTTAATTTTTAATTTATAATTTTTAATTTTTAATTTTTAATTTTTAATTTTTAATTTTTAATTTTTAATTTTTAATTTTTAATTTTTAATTTTTAATTTTTAATTTTTAATTTTTAATTTTTAATTTTTAATTTTTAATTTTTAATTTTTAATTTTTAATTTTTAATTTTTAATTTTTAATTTTTAATTTTTAATTTTTAATTTTTAATTTTTAATTTTTAATTTTTAATTTTTAATTTTTAATTTTTAATTTTTAATTTTTAATTTTTAATTTTTAATTTTTAATTTTTGACTTTTAATTTTTAATTTTTAATTTTTAATTTTTAATTTTTAATTTTTAATTTTTAATTTTTAATTTTTAATTTTTAATTTTTAATTTTTAATTTTTAATTTTTAATTGTTAATTTTTAATTTTTAATTTTTAGTTTTTAAGTTTTAATTTGTAATTTTTAATTTTTAATTTTTAATTTATAATTTTTAATTTTTAATTTTTAATTTTTAATTTATAATTTTTAATTTTTAATTTTTAATTTTTAATTTTTAATTTTTAATTTTTAATTTTTAATTTTTAATTTTTAATTTTTAATTTTTAAATTTTAATTTTTAATTTTTAATTTTTAATTTTTAATTTTTAATTTTTAATTTATAATTTTTAATTTATAATTTTTAATTTAATTTTTAATTTTTAATTTTTAATTTTTAATTTTTAATTTTTAATTTTTAATTTTTAATTTTTAATTTTTAATTTTTAATTTTTAATTTTTAATTTTTAATTTTTAATTTTTAATTTTTAATTTTTAATTTTTAATTTTTAATTTTTAATTTTTAATTTTTAATTTTTAATTTTTAATTTTTAATTTTTAATTTTAAATTTTAAATTTTTAATTTTTAATTTTATTTTTTAATTTTTAATTTTTAATTTTTAATTTTTAATTTTTAATTTTTAATTTTTAATTTTTAATTTTTAATTTTTAATTTTTAATTTTTAATTTTTAATTTTTAATTTTTAATTTTTAATTTTTAATTTTTAATTTTTAATTTTTAATTTTTAATTTTTAATTTTTAATTTTTAATTTTTAATTTTTAATTTTTTATTTTTAATTTTTAATTTTTAATTTTTAATTTTTAATTTTTAATTTTTAATTTTTAATTTTTAATTTTTAATTTTTAATTTTTAATTTTTAATTTTTAATTTTTAATTTTTAATTTTTAATTTTTAATTTTTAATTTTTAATTTTTATTTTTGATTTTTGATTTTTAATTTTTAATTTTTAATTTTAATTTTTTCTTTTTAATTTTTAATTTTTAATTTTTAATTTTTAATTTTTAATTATTAATTTTTAATTTTTAATTTTTAATTTTTAATTTTTAATTTTTAATTTTTAATTTTTAATTTGTAATTTTTAATTTTTAATTCTTAATTTTTAATTTTTAAGTTTTAATTTTTAATTTTTTATTTTTAGTTTTTAATTTTTAATTTTTAATTTTTAATTTTTAATTCTTAGTTTTTAATTTTTAATTTTTAATATTTTAATTTTTAATTTTTAATTTTTAATTTTTAATTTTTAATTTTTAATTTTTAATTTTTAATTTTTAATTTTTAATTTTTAATTTTTAATTTTTAATTTTTAATTTTTAATTTTTAATTTTTAATTTTTAATTTTTAATTTTTAATTTTTAATTTTTAATTTTTAATTTTTGACTTTTAATTTTTAATTTTTAATTTTTAATTTTTAATTTTTAATTTTTAATTTTTAATTTTTAATTTTTAATTTTTAATTTTAATTTTTAATTTTTAATTTTTAATTTTTAATTTTTAATTTTTAATTTTTAATTTTTAATTTTTAATTTTTAATTGTTAAATTTTAATTTTTAATTTTTAATTTTTAGTTTTTAAGTTTTAATTTGTAATTTTTAATTTTTAATTTTTAATTTATAATTTTTAATTTTTAATTTTTAATTTTTAATTTTTAATTTTTAATTTTTAATTTTTAATTTTTTAATTTTTAATTTTTAATTTTTAATTTTTAATTTTTAATTTTTAATTTTTAATTTTTAATTTTTAATTTTTAATTTTTAATTTTTAATTTTTAATTTTTAATTTTTAATTTTTAATTTTTGATTTTTGATTTTTAATTTTTAATTTTTAATTTTAATTTTTAATTTTAATTTTTAATTTTTAATTTTTAATTTTTAATTTTTAATTTTAGTTTTTAATTTTTAGTTTTTTAATTTTTAATTTTTAATTTTTAA
>OY821517.1:211259446-211524027 GCA_963682025.1 Cordilura impudica | reverse complement strand
TAATTTATAATTTATAATTTATAATTTATAATTTATAATTATAATTTTATAATTTATAATTTATAATTTATAATTTATAATTTATAATTTATAATTTATAATTTATAATTTATAATTTATAATTTATAATTTATAATTTATAATTTATAATTTATAATTTTATAATTTATAATTTATAATTTATAATTAATTATAATTTATAATTTATAATTATAATTTATAATTTATAATTTATAATTTATAATTTATAATTTATAATTTATAATTTATAATTTATAATTTATAATTTATAATTTATAATTTATAATTTATAATTTATAATTTATAATTTATAATTTATAATTTATAATTTATAATTTATAATTTATAATTTATAATTTATAATTTTTAATTTATAATTTATAATTTATAATTTATAATTTATAATTTATAATTTATAATTTATAATTTATAATTTATAATTTATAATTTATAATTTATAATTTATAATTTATAATTTATAATTTATAATTTATAATTTATAATTTATAATTTATAATTTATAATTTATAATTTATAATTAATAATTTATAATTTATAATTTATAATTTATAATTTATAATTTATAATTAATAATTTATAATTTATAATTTATAATTTATAATTTATAATTTATAATTTATAATTTATAATTTATAATTTATAATTAATAATTTATAATTTATAATTTATAGTTTAAAATTTATAATTTATAATTTATAATTTATAATTTATAATTTATAATTTATAATTTATAATTTATAATTTATAATTTATAATTTATAATTTATAATTTATAATTTATAATTTATAATTTATAATTTATAATTTATAATTTATAATTTATAATTTATAATTTATAATTTATAATTTATAATTTATAATTTATAATTTATAATTTATAATTTATAATTTATAATTTATAATTTATAATTTATAATTTATAATTTATAATTTATAATTTATAATTTATAATTTATAATTTATAATTTATAATTTATAATTTATAATTATAATTTATAATTTATAATTTATAATTTATAATTTATAATTTATAATTTATAATTTATAATTTATAATTTATAATTTATAATTTATAATTTATAATTTATAATTTATAATTATAATTTATAATTTATAATTTATAATTTATAATTTATATTTATAATTTATAATTTATAATTTATAATTTATAATTTATAATTTATAATTTATAATTTATAATTTATAATTTATAATTTATAATTTATAATTTATAATTTATAATTTATAATTTATAATTTATAATTTATAATTTATAATTTATAATTTATAATTTATAATTTATATTTTATAATTTATAATTTATAATTTATAATTTATAATTTATAATTTATAATTTATAATTTATAATTTATAATTTATAATTTATAATTTATAATTTATAATTTATAATTTATAATTTATAATTTATAATTTATAATTTTATAATTTATAATTTATAATTTATAATTTATAATTTATAATTTATAATTTATAATTTATAATTATAATTTATAATTTATAATTTATAATTTATAATTTATAATTTATAATTTATAATTTATAATTTATAATTTATAATTTATAATTTATAATTTATAATTTATAATTTATAATTTATAATTTATAATTTATAATTTATAATTTATAATTTATAATTTATAATTTATAATTTATAATTTATAATTTATAATTTATAATTTATAATTTATAATTTATAATTTATAATTTATAATTTATAATTTATAATTTATAATTTATAATTTATAATTATAATTTATAATTTATAATTTATAATTTATAATTTATAATTTATAATTTATAATTTATAATTTATAATTTATAATTTATAATTTATAATTTATAATTTATAATTTATAATTTATAATTTATAATTTATAATTTATAATTTATAATTTATAATTTATAATTTATAATTTATAATTTATAATTTATAATTTATAATTTATAATTTATAATTTATAATTTATAATTTATAATTTATAATTTATAATTTATAATTTATAATTTATAATTTATAATTTATAATTTATAATTTATAATTTATAATTTATAATTTATAATTTATAATTTATAATTTATAATTTATAATTTATAATTTATAATTTATAATTTATAATTTATAATTTATAATTTATAATTTATAATTTATAATTTATAATTTATAATTTATAATTTATAATTTATAATTTATAATTTATAATTTATAATTTATAATTTATAATTTATAATTTATAATTTATAATTTATAATTTATAATTTATAATTTTATAATTTATAATTTATAATTATAATTTATAATTTATAATTTATAATTTATAATTTATAATTTATAATTTATAATTTATAATTTATAATTTATAATTTATAATTTATAATTTATAATTTATAATTTATAATTTATAATTTATAATTTATAATTTATAATTTATAATTTATAATTTATAAATTTATAATTTATAATTTATAATTTATAATTTATAATTTATAATTTATAATTTATAATTTATAATTTATAATTTATAATTTATAATTTATAATTTATAATTTATAATTTATAATTTATAATTTATAATTTATAATTTATAATTTATAATTATAATTTATAATTTATAATTTATAATTTATAATTTATAATTTATAATTTATAATTTATAATTTATAATTTATAATTTATAATTTATAATTTATAATTTATAATTTATAATTTATAATTTATAAATTTATAATTTATAATTTATAATTTATAATTTATAATTTATAATTTAAAATTTATAATTTATAATTTATAATTTATAATTTATAATTTATAATTTATAATTTATAATTTATAATTTATAATTTATAATTTATATTTATAATTTATAATTTATAATTTATAATTTATAATTTATAATTTATAAATTATAATTTATAATTTATAATTTATAATTTATAATTTATAATTTATAATTTATAATTTATAATTTATAATTTATAATTTATAATTTATAATTTATAATTTATAATTTATAATTTATAATTTATAATTTATAATTTATAATTTATAATTTATAATTTATAATTTATAATTTATAATTTATAATTTATAATTTATAATTTATAATTTATAATTTATAATTTATAATTTATAATTTATAATTTATAATTTATAATTTATAATTTATAATTTATAATTTATAATTTATAATTTATAATTTATAATTTATAATTTATAATTTATAATTTATAATTTATAATTTATAATTTATAATTTATAATTTATAATTTATAATTTATAATTTATAATTTATAATTTATAATTTATAATTTATAATTTATAATTTATAATTTATAATTTATAATTTATAATTTATAATTTATAATTTATAATTTATAATTTATAATTTATAATTTATAATTTATAATTTATAATTTATAATTTATAATTTATAATTTATAATTTATAATTTATAATTATAATTTATAATTTATAATTTATAATTTATAATTTATAATTTATAATTTATAATTTATAATTTATAATTTATAATTTATAATTTTATAATTTATAATTTATAATTTATAATTTATAATTTATAATTTATAATTTATAATTTATAATTTATAATTTATAATTTATAATTTATAATTTATAATTTATAATTTATAATTTATAATTTATAATTATATTTATTAATTTATAATTTATAATTTATAATTTATAATTTATAATTTATAATTTATAATTTATAATTTATAATTTATAATTTATAATTTATAATTTATAATTTATAATTTATAATTTATAATTTATAATTTATAATTTATAATTTATAATTTATAATTTATAATTTATAATTTATAATTTATAATTTATAATTTATAATTTATAATTTATAATTTATAATTATAATTTATAATTTATAATTTATAATTTATAATTTATAATTTATAATTTATAATTTATAATTTATAATTTATAATTTATAATTTATAATTTATAATTTATAATTTATAATTTATAATTTATAATTTATAATTTATAATTTATAATTATAATTTATAATTTATAATTTATAATTTATAATTTATAATTTATAATTAAAATTAAATTATAATTATAATTTATAATTTATAATTTATAATTTATAATTTATAATTTATAATTTATAATTTATAATTTATAATTTATAATTTATAATTTATAATTTATAATTTATAATTTATAATTATAATTTATAATTTATAATTTATAATTTATAAATTTATAATTTATAATTTATATTTATAATTTATAATTTATAATTTATAATTTATAATTTATAATTTATAATTTATAATTTATAATTTATAATTTATAATTTATAATTTATAATTTATAATTTATAATTTATAATTTATAATTTATAATTTATAATTTATAATTTATAATTTATAATTTATAATTTATAATTTATAATTTATAATTTATAATTTATAATTTATAATTTATTAATTTATAATTTATAATTTATAATTTATAATTTATAATTTATAATTTATAATTTATAATTTATAATTTATAATTTATAATTTATAATTTATAATTTATAATTTATAATTTATAATTTATAATTTATAATTTATATTTATAATTTATAATTTATAATTTATAATTTATAATTTATAATTTATAATTTATAATTTATAATTTATAATTTATAATTTATAATTTATAATTTATAATTTATAATTTATAATTTATAATTTATAATTTATAATTTATAATTTATAATTTATAATTTATAATTTATAATTTATAATTTATAATTTATAATTTATAATTTATAATTTATAATTTATAATTTATAATTTATAATTTATAATTTATAATTTATAATTTATAATTTATAATTTATAATTTATAATTTATAATTTATAATTTATAATTTATAATTTATAATTTATAATTTATAATTTATAATTTATAATTTATAATTTATAATTTATAATTTATAATTTATAATTATATTTATAATTTATAATTTATAATTTATAATTTATAATTTATAATTATTAATTTATAATTTATAATTATAATTTATAATTTATAATTTATAATTTATAATTTATAATTTATAATTTATAATTTATAATTTATAATTTATAATTTATAATTTATAATTATAATTTATAATTTATAATTTATAATTTATAATTTATAATTTACAATTTTTAAATTTATAATTTATAATTTATAATTTATTATTTATAATTTATAATTTATAATTTTTATTAAAATTTTAATTTTTATTTTTTAATTTTTAATTTTTAAGTTTTAAGTTTTAATTTTTAATTTTAAATTTTTAATTTTTAATTTTTAACTTTTATATTTGTTTTTAATTTTTAATTTTAATTTTAATTCTAATTTTTAATTTTTAATTTTTATTTTTTAATTTTTATTTTTAATTTTTAATTTTTAATTTTAATTTTTAATTTTTAAATTTTAATTTTTATTTTTAATTTTTAATTTTTAATTTTTAATTTTTAATTTTTAATTTTTAATTTTTAATTTTTAATTTTTAATTTTTAATTTTTAATTTTTAATTTTTAATTTTTAATTTTTAATTTTTAATTTTAATTTTTAATTTTTAATTTTTAATTTTTAATTTTAATTTTTAATTTTTAATTTTTAATTTTTAATTTTTAATTTTTAATTTTTAATTTTTAATTTTTAATTTTTAATTTTTAATTTTTAATTTTTAATTTTTAATTTTTAATTTTTAATTTTTAATTTTAATTTTTAATTTTTAATTTTTAATTTTTAATTTTAATTTTTAATTTTAATTTTTAATTTTTAATTTTTAATTTTTAATTTTTAATTTTTAATTTTTAATTTTTAATTTTTAATTTTTAATTTTTAATTTTTAATTTTTAATTTTTAATTTTTAATTTTTAATTTTTAATTTTAATTTTTAATTTTTAATTTTTAATTTTTAATTTTTAATTTTTAATTTTTAATTTTTAATTTTTAATTTTTAATTTTTAATTTTTAATTTTAATTTTTAATTTTTAATTTTAATTTTTAATTTTTAATTTTTAATTTTTTAATTTTTAATTTTTAATTTTTAATTTTTAATTTTAATTTTTAATTTTTAATTTTTAATTTTTAATTTTTAATTTTTAATTTTTAATTTTTAATTTTAATTTTTAATTTTTATTTTTTAATTTTTAATTTTTAATTTTTAATTTTTAATTTTTAATTTTTAATTTTTAATTTTTAATTTTTAATTTTAATTTTTAATTTTTAATTTTTAATTTTAATTTTAATTTTAATTTTAATTTTTAATTTTTAATTTTTAATTTTTAATTATTAATATTAATTTTAATTTTTAATTTTTAATTTTTAATTTTTAATTTTTAATATTTAATTTTTAATTTTTAATTTTTAATTTTTAATTTTTAATTTTTAATTTTTAATTTTTAATTATTAATTTTAATTTTTAATTTTAATTTTAATTTTAATTTTAATTTTTAATTTTTAATTTTTAATTTTTTAATTTTTAATTTTTAATTTTTAATTTTTAATTTTTAATTTTTAATTTTTAATTTTTAATTTTTAAATTTTTAATTTTTAATTTTTAATTTTTAATTTTTTAGTTTTTAATTTTTAATTTTTAATTTTTAATTTTTAATTTTTAATTTTTAATTTTAAATTTTAAATTTTTAATTTTTAATTTTTAAATTTTAATTTTTAGTTTTTAATTTTTAATTTTTAATTTTTAATTTTTAATTTTAATTTTTAATTTTTAATTTTTAATTTTCAATTTTTATTTTAATTTTTAATTTTTATTTTTAATTTTTAATGTTTAATTTTTAATTTTTAATATTTAACTTTTAATTTTTAATTTTTATTTTTTAATTTTTACTTTTTTATTTTTAATTTTTAGTTTTAATTTTTTAATTTTTAATGTTTAATTTTTAAATTTTAATTTTTAATTTTTAAATTTTAATTTTTAATTTTTAATTTTTAATTTTTAATTTTTAATTTTTAATTTTTAATTTTATAATTTTAATTTTAAATTTTTAATTTTAAATTTTTAATTTTTAAATTTTAATTTTTAATTTTTAGTTTTTAATTTTTAATTTTTAAGTTTTAGTTATTAATTTCTAATTTTTCATTATTCATTTTCATCTTTCATTACTCATTTTTTTTAATTTTTCATTTTCCATTTTTCAGTTTTCAATTTTCATTTTAATTTTTCATTTTTCAGTGTTCATTTTCCATTTTTCAATTTTCATTTTTCATTTTGCATTTTTCATTTTTCAGTTTTCATTTTCTATTTTCCATTTTTCATATTTCATTTTCCATTTTAAATTTCCATTATACATTTTCCACTTTCCATTTTTTATTTTTAATTTTTCAATTTTCATTTTCCATTTTTCATTTTTAATTTTTCAATTTTCATTTTCCATTTTTCAATTTTCATTTTCCATTTTTCATATTTCATTTTGCATTTTTCAATTTCAATTTTTAATTTTTCATTATTGAATTTATATTTTTCATTTTCTATTTTTCATTTTTCAATTTTTAATTTTTATTTTTTAATTTTAATTTTAATTTTTAATTTTAATTTTTAATTTTTAATTTTTAATTTTTAATTTTTTAATTTTTAATTTAATTTCAAATTTTAATTTTTAATTTAAATTTTTATTTTTAATTTTAATTTTTAATTTTTAATTTTTAATTTTTAATTTTTAATTTTTAATTTTTAATTTTTAATTTTTAATTTTAATTTTTAATTTTTAATTTTTAATTTTTAATTTTTAATTTTTAATTTTAATTTTTAATTTTTAATTTTTAATTTTTAATTTTTAATTTTTAATTTTTAATTTTTAATTTTTAATTTTTAATTTTTAATTTTTAATTTTTAATTTTTAATTTTTAATTTTTAATTTTTAATTTTTAATTTTTAATTTTTAATTTTAATTTTTAATTTTTAATTTTTAATTTTTAATTTTTAATTTTTAATTTTTAATTTTTATTTTAATTTTTAATTTTTAATTTTTAATTTTTATTTTTAATTTTTAATTTTTAATTTTTAATTTTTAATTTTTAATTTTTAATTTTTAATTTTTAATTTTTAATTTTTAGTTTTTAATTTTTAATTTTAAATTTTTAATTTTTAATCTTTATATTTTAATTTTTAATTTTTAATTTTTAATTTTTAATTTTTAATTTTTAATTTTTATTTTCAATTTTTAATTTTTAAATTTTAATTTTTAATTTTTAGTTTTTAATTTTTAATTTTTAATTTTTAATTTTTAATTTTTAATTTTTAATTTTTAATTTTTAATATTTAATTTTAATTTTTAATTTTTAATTTTAATTTTTATTTTTTAATTTTTAATTTTTAATTTTTTATTTTTAATTTTTAATTTTTATTTTTAAGTTTTAATTTTTAATGTTTAATTTTTAAATTTTAATTTTTAATTTTTAATTTTTAATTTTTAATTTTTAAATTTTAATTTTTAATTTTTAGTTTTTAATTTTTAATTTTTAAGTTTTAGTTATTAATTTCTAATTTTTCATTATTCATTTTTCATCTTTCGTTACTCATTTTTTTAATTTTTCATTTTCCATTTTTCAGTTTTCAGTTTTCAATTTTCATTTTAATTTTTCATTTTTCAATGTTCATTTTCCATTTTTCAATTTTCATTTTTCATTTTCCATTTTCCATTTTTCAATTTTCAGTTTTCATTTTCTATTTTCCATTTTTCATATTTCATTTTCCATTTTCCATTTTAAATTTCCATTATACATTTTCCACTTTCCATTTTTTATTTTTAATTTTTCAATTTTCATTTTCCATTTTTCATTTTTAATTTTTCAATTTTCATTTTCCATTTTTCAATTTTCATTTTCCATTTTTCATATTTCATTTTGCATTTTCCATTTTTAACTTTTAATTTTTCATTATTGAATTTATATTTTTCATATTCCATTTTTCATTTTTCAATTTTCAATTTTCAATTTTCATTTTCCATTTTCCATTTTAAATTCTTCATTTTTCAACATTCCATTTTCTATTTTCCATTTTTCAATTCTCATTTTCCATTTTGCATATTCCATTTTTCAATTTTCATATTCCATTTTACATTTTTCATTTTTCAATTTTAATTTTTCATTTTTCAATTTTCATTTTTCATTTTCCATTTTCCATTTTGCATTTTGCATTTTTCAATTTTCATTTTCCATTTTCCATTTTTAATTTTTCAGTTTTCATTTTCCATTTTTCATTTTTCAATTTTCAATTTTCATTTTCCATTTTTAATATTTAATTTCCCATTTTTCATTTTCAATTTTTAATTTCTTAATTTTCATTTTCCATTTCCCATTTTTCATTTTTTAATTTTCATTTTCCATTTTCCATTTTTCAATTTTCATTTTCCATTTTTCATTTTCCATTTTTAAATTTTCAATTTTCATTTTCCATTTTCTGTTTTCATTTTCCATTTTTCAATTTTCATTTTCCATTTTCCATTTTGCGTTTTCCATTTTTCATTTTTCAATTTTCATTTTCCATTTTTCAATTTTCATTTTCCATTTTCCATTTTTAAATTTTCAATTTTCAATTTTCATTTTCCATTTTTCCATTTTCAATTTTTATTTTTAATTTTTAATTTTTAATTTTTAAATTTTAATTTTTAATTTAAATTTTTATTTTTAATTTTTAATTTTTAATTTTTAATTTTTAATTTTTAATTTTAATTTTTCATTTTTAATTTTTAATTTTTAATTTTTAATTTTTAATTTTTAATTTTTAATTTTTAATTTTAATTTTTAATTTTTAATTTTTAATTTTTAATTTTTAATTATTAATTTTTAATTTTTAATTTTTAAATTAACATTTTTAATTTTTAATTTTTAATTTTCAATTTTTAATTTTTAATTTTTAATTTTTAATTTTTAATTTTTAATTTTTAATTTTGAATTTTTAATTTTTAATTTTTAGTTTTTAATTTTTAATTTTTAATTAAAAATTAATTTTTAATTTTTAATATTTAATTTTTAATTTTTAATTTTTAATTTTTAATTTTTAATTTTAAATTTTAAATTTTTAATTTTTAATTTTTAAATTTTAATTTTTAGTTTTTAATTTTTAATTTTTAAGTTTTAGTTAATTTCTAATTTTTCATTATTCATTTTTCATCTTTCATTACTCATTTTTTTAATTTTTCATTTTCCATTTTTCAGTTTTCAATTTTCATTTTGATTTTTCATTTTTCAATGTTCATTTTCCATTTTTCAATTTTCATTTTTCATTTTTCATTTTCCATTTTTCAGTTTTCATTTTCTATTTTCCATTTTTCATATTTCATTTTCCATTTTCCATTTTAAATTTCCATTATACATTTTCCACTTTCCATTTTTTATTTTTAATTTTTCAATTTTCATTTTCCATTTTTCATTTTTCATTTTTAATTTTTCAATTTTCATTTTCCATTTTTCAATTTTCATTTTCCATTTTTCATATTTCATTTTGCATTTTCCATTTTTAATTTTTAATTTTTCATTATTGAATTTATATTTTTCATTTCCATTTTTCATTTTTCAATTTTCAATTTTCAATTTTCAATTTTCATTTTCCATTTTCCATTTTAAATTCTTCATTTTTCAACATTCCATTTTCTATTTTCCATTTTTCAATTCTCATTTTCCATTTTGCATATTCCATTTTTCAATTTTCATATTCCATTTTAGATTTTTCATTTTTCAATTTTAATTTTTCATTTTTCAATTTTCATTTTTCATTTTCCATTTTCCATTTTCCATTTTGCATTTTGCATTTTTCAATTTTCATTTTCCATTTTCCATTTTTAATTTTTCAGTTTTCATTTTCCATTTTTAATTTTTCAATTTTCAATTTTCATTTTCCATTTTTAATATTTAATTTTCCATTTTTCATTTTCAATTTTTAATTTCTCAATTTTCATTTTCCATTTCCCATTTTTCATTTTTTAATTTTCATTTTCCATTTTCCATTTTTCAATTTTCATTTTCCATTTTCCATTTTCCATTTTTAAATTTTCAATTTTCATTTTCCATTTTCTGTTTTCATTTTCCATTTTTCAATTTTCATTTTCCATTTTCCATTTTGCGTTTTCCATTTTCCATTTTTCATTTTTCAATTTTCATTTTCCATTTTTCAATTTTCAATTTTCATTTTCCATTTTCCATTTTTAAATTTTCAATTTTCATTTTCCATTTTTCATTTTTCATTTTCCATTTTTCATTTTCCATTTTTAATTTTTCAATTTTCATTTTCCATTTTTCAATTTTCAATTTCAATTTCCATTTTCCATTTTTAATTTTTCAATTTCATTTTTAATTTTTCAATTTTCATTTTCCATTTTTCATTTTTCAATTTTCTTTTCCTATTTTCCATTTTTCGTTTTGCAATTTTCATTTTCCATTATCCATTTTTCATTTTCCATTTGCCATTTTTCATATTTAAGTTTTCGTTTTACTTTTTCCACTTTCCATTTTTCATTTTTCATTCTCCATTTTCCATTTTTCATTTTGCAATTTTCATTTTCCATTTTCCGTTTTTCAATTTTCATTCCCCATTTTTCTATTTCATTTTCCAATTTCCATTTTAAATTTTGCATTTTCCATTTTTCATTTTTCAATTTCCTTTTTTATTTTCCATTTTTCATTTTCCATTCTCCATTTTTAATTTTCTATTTTCCATTTTACATTTTTCATTTTCCATTTTCCATTCTCCATTTTTCATTTTCTATTTTCAATTTTTCATTTTCCATTTTCAATTTTCTTTTTTCATTTTCCATTTTTCATTTTCTATTCTCCATTTTCTATTTTCCATTTTCCGTTTTTCATTCTCCATTTTCCATTTTTCATTTTCCATTCTCCATTTTCATTTTCTATTTTTCACTTTCCATTCTTCATTTTCCATTTTCCATTTTTCGTATTCATTATAAATACCATATACCACTATGTGGTTTGGGTATAATGACTTTGTGCTGCTGTTTGTAACTACCAAAAATATTTGACCTAGACCCACCTTTAATTATACCGATCTAATCAGAATCACTAACTGATTCGATTTAACGATGTCCGTCCGTCCGTCCGTCTGTGTGTCCATGTAAACATTTTAATCAAACTGCAGGTCGCAAATACAAATATATTTTGATGAAATTTGGTATATAAGCTTTTATCGGAAATAGGATGAGCGCATTTGAAATTGGTGGGCATCGGTCTATGTTCAGACCTAGCCCCCATAAAAATGACCCCTATGAAATCGACATAAGTTGCCATAAGATCCAAATTGTCATATAGATCTTACTAAAATTGGGTTTGTATGCGTTTATTACATCCATTAATGAGAAGTCCAAAAATGATCCCTATGGGACAACTCTTCGTCATAGGCCCCATATAGAGCTGCTTACCGATCTTCACTTAAATCTATCAAAAAACAAAAATATTGCACTGATTCTTCTCAAATTTTGTTTGTATATATTTTTGCAAAATACAAGAGACTTTATCAAACATAGTCAGGATCGACCCATTTTTGGACATGGTCCCCATATAGATATAGCATCCAATATGAACTTTTACATATCTGCAGCCAAAAAAATTAATAAAAATCAAACTCAAATTTGGTTTATGCTTATTTTCTATATACAGTTAGTTGGGCCTAAACACATCGTATAGGGTATCATATAGTTGGTCTAGACCGACTATAATATTCTTACTTGTTTCTTCGTTCATATTGGTGATTTTTTTTATTATTACGTGAAAACGATAAAAATTATGTGGCAATACTACTAACATGAGCTATGTTATTGTGTTCTTGGTATTGTTAATATGTGTATATGCATAATTTTTTTGTGGCATTTTTTTATGTTGTTGTACAATCATTATGTTCAACCACTAAACTGTTACAACAAACACACTGGGTTTTATGTTTTTTTTTAGAGGTATCTACATATTTTTGCTCGTATCTTGTGACGGTGATCAGTTTTGCTCTGCACTGTAGCAAAACAATTTCTGGTACAAGCAGAAATAAGAAAGCAGAAAAAAAAATATTACCTTGATCTTGAAATTATTTTCAAGTTCAAGTATGTACATGTAAATAACACCTTATATGGTAACATGTTAATGGAAAATTTTTTGTTCTATTTTTGCCGAATTTGGCGCCCCACGTTGGGCGCCATTTCTGTAATGGTGCGGCGGTGGTGGAAGTTCCGCTTCCTGTTTCCCTGAGCCTTTGCGGGTCGCACGTGCTGGCGTGGGGCCTAGCTCGCCGGATGGGTGGGGTCTTGCTCAGGCCCAGGGAAACCGCACTACAGATTTTCACGTGCGATTTAAAAAAACACCTGTCAACAAAACGGACGCTAAATAGGACGGATGGCCATACTTACCTTGGGATTGGGGACTAGATGTTATGCCCCTTAAGCCCTCCCTACCATGTTACCTCGACTCCATCTTAATTGGAGGTAACCCACATAAATAAAAAGAATTGGTTTGGTTTTGGATAACTACATTGGGTTAACAATTTATTGAAATTTTTTTTGAAAATATATTGAAAAGTATATTGAAAATTTTTGTGGAAATCTTTATGAAGTTTATATCGAAATTATAATTGAAATTTTTTTTGAAACCTTTTGAAAATTTTTATATTGAAAATTAAATTTTGAAAACAATAGTGAAAAGCTATATTGAAAATTAAAATACTGAAAAATTATATTGAAATACTATATTGAATTATATTAAATTTATATTGAAAATTATATATTAAAAATTTACTAACAATTTATTGAATTATAACTCTATTGAAAAAGTATATTGAAATTTTTAGAATTTTTGACATTAAGAATTGTATTTGAACTGGTTTGAAGTTTTGATGAAATTATATATGAAAACTATATTGAAAATTATATTATATAGAAATTTTGAAAATTTGTTGAAAATTAATTTTGAAATTTTAAAAGACTTTTCTGAACTTTAATTTTGAAATTTTTTATTAAATTTAAGGGACTTATATTGAAACTTCTGATAATTTTTTTAAAAATTTAAGTCTGCTTTGAAACTTAATTGAAAATTTAATTCTTGAATAATTTTGCGTGGGTTCGATTAAAACTCAAACTTTTGATCAATTTTAACTAACTTTTGTAATCTTTGAACTCAAATTTTTCGTAAATTTAAATTAACGTAAATTATAAAATTTTTTTTTGGAATTCATAAAATTCACATTTGTGGGCCGTACCACCTTTGTTCACTTAGAACTAAAATTGTAATCAATTTGAACGCGTGTCATTGCTTAAATATTTCCCATTAACTTCTTGAAACTTTACCTAGCTCAGCCAAACTCAACCTTATAAACGCTCATCTATTTATTTACAGCCTATATTGGTTCTATGGAACCTGAACTTAATTTGACTTAAAATTATCTCAACTGCGTAACATCTCATTATCTTTGCAATTGTTATCTTTAGTCCAACTCTCATTCGTTCATACATTTCATTCATTATATTGCCCGAATAGATATTCGTTTAAATTTTTATAATTAGTCCGAAATTATGGCGGTACGACATAGTCCAGGAAGTTTAGCTTCGGCTTTGGCCGAGAACGTTTGTTTGATATGCCAAGAAAGTTACGATCATACCAGCAACTTAGTTTCTACCAGATGTAGACACGTTTTCCACCACGAGTGCCTTTTTAATTTCCTCAACGTTTCGACTTGTTGTCCGCAATGTAACAAAACTGTCACTAAAAACAGTTTGTTAAAACATTCCGTCCGAGTTAATGATGAAAGTTTACCAGTTAATACTGGAACGCTTCCGAAATCCGCGGAAAGAATTTTATCCGGCATAAAGCAAAGAAACGAAGAATTTAATGCCAACCGAAATATTTCACCAGGTCAGACTAGTGGTGAAGGAAGAGATAGCTTGGAAGATCGAATTAGATCTAAAATAGAAAATAGTTTTCAAGGGGAAATCAATAAGCTCCACGCTGTCGTCGAAAGATTATCTCAACAATTCACGAGCGTAAACCTTAACGCAAATCGAGAGCCTGAATGGCCTAGAGAAATTTTTCCAACCGCCGCGATCCCTCGTAATTCTACAGCCCCTTCCGTTCATCAGGTTCCCCATGAACCTACTTTTGTCCCTCCGCGTAATATTAGGCCTCCTTCAACTCACCCGTCTGTACCAGCAAGTCGTGAGAGAGCATCATTATCGTCCGTTACCCTTAACAATAGTGGGAAGATTGCAAGTCTGATTAATAGTTGGAACATAACGTTTAATGGAAACACCTCGGGGTTACCGGTAGAAAAATTTATTTATATGGTCAATTCTTTGACAAAAGACAGTTTAGCAGGAGATTGTAGATTATTAGGCGACCATTGTCACATTTTGTTTACGTCCAAAGCTAAAGAATGGTATTGGCGATATCGCAGCACCGTCGATAGAATCGAATGGGAAGATTTGTGCAGAGCCCTTAAAGCGCATTTTAGCGATCATTTATCTGATTTAGATATCAGAGAAATGATTAGAGACCGAAAGCAAAATGCTAACGAATGCTTTGACGATTTTCACCATGCCATTCTGCAGCTTTGCGATCGTCTACGATATCCCCTGGGCGAGCCTGAATTGACTGAAATTTTGAGAAGAAATTTAAGACCTCATTTGAGGAGAGAATTGTTCTATCTCCAAATTGACAATGTCTCTCATTTACGTCATTTAGTTTTGAGAAGAGAAGCCCTAAGTTTTGAACTGGACAGAGCCCCGAAGAATTTTAGAAGACTAGTTAATGAAATAGACGTAGAAGATGAATTCTTTGATCAAAACCCACCTGAAGAAGTTTGCGGGGTTCGAAAACCAAAAGAAGACCCTGCTAAACGTAAAATTAATATCTGCTGGAACTGTAGAAAAGAAGGCCACAGATATACGGACTGTCTCGAAGACAGAACCATATTTTGTTATGGATGTGGTACCGTAGGTGTCTACAGACCCCAATGCGAAACGTGTCAGGGAAACTTCAAGGCGAGCGCCAGCAACAACACCAGCTTCCGCTCGGGAACCAAATAAATACGTCTTTAGGCGAAAAACAATTTGAAAATATTGACAACTCCACTGAAATTTTAAAGACCAGCTCTGACGGTAGCACACAAACCGATTCCACCAATTTTACCAATTTTACAATTTTGAAAAATGACAAGGAAAAGTCTAAACCAATTTTATTTCCCATCAAGCCATACCATGAGAGAGTTAGGTTATATGAGTTAGCTAGAAAACGAATTTTCGCGAATCGATTAACACCCCAGCGAAATTTAACACGCAAATTCATAAAGTAAAAAGAAGTACTCTATGAATTAGAATTTTTTATAAAATGTTAAAATTAAACAAGTTTAAAGTCCGAAGTTGCATTGAATCTATTGAGAAGTCAAAATCAGACATAAGACCCTATATCCAAATTGATATCTTTGGAATGAAATTATTAGGCCTTTTGGATTCAGGCGCCTCTTTATCCTGCATAAGTGGTTCCGCTGCAAAAACTTTTCTTGGCAAAAATTTACCTTTTAAAAAATTTTCTAATTTCGTAGAAGCAGCTGGCGGTCAGCAATATAAAATTTTAGGTTTCGTAGAAACAAATGTCACCTTCCAAAATATTACCAAATTAGTACGTTTTTATATAATACCCGATCTAACACATGATGTATACTTAGGTATCGATTTTTGGCATTCGTTCGGACTTATGTCTATGATTTTTGGGAACAGCCCGTTAAAAATTGAAGAGCTTAATCAAGTTTGTGAGGAGAATATTCTAACCAATGACCAAAGAAAAAGGCTAGATCACGTCATAACTATTTTTCCAGATTTTGACAAAGAAGGTTTGGGTAAGACACCCCTCATAGAACATTCGATTGAAATAGAGCCAGGAGTCAAACCCATCAAGCAAAGGTACTTTTCTGTCTCTCCCGCAGTAGAAAAGAAAATTCATGACGAAGTTGATCTTATGTTAGAGCTGGGAGTGATAGAAAAAGCCCCTCCTACTTGTTCTTGGAGCAGTCCTGTAGCTTGCGTCCAGAGAGAAGGAAAGTTTAGACTTTGTCTTGACTCTCGAAAATTAAATAGTGTAACTATTCGCGACGCTTACCCTCAACCTAAAATCAACGGAATTTTATCAAGATTACCTAAAGCTGAATTTATTTCATCTTTAGATTTAAAACATGCTTTTTGGCAAGTTAGTTTAGAAGAAAATTCTCGCGACAAGACAGCTTTTACTGTTCCTAATAGGCCCTTATATCGATTTAAAGTGATGCCTTTTGGTTTAACCAATGCACCACAGACCCTTTGCCGATTAATGGATGTTATTATTCCACCGCATCTTAAAAATCGAGTCTTCGTTTATTTAGACGATTTGCTCTTAGTAAGCGATGATTTCGAAGAACATATTTCTTTATTGCTCGAAGTAGCACAATTGATTCGCAAAGCCGGTCTGACGTTAAATATTGCAAATGCAAATGGTGTATGAAGGAAGTCCGATATTTAGGTTATATAATTGGTTCTGGGTGTATAAAACCTGATCCCAGTAAAGTTTCCGCGATTAAAGGGTTAACTGAACCAAAATCAGCTAAAGAGGTTCGTCAATTTTTAGGTCTTGTAGGTTGGTACAGACGATTTCTGGAAAATTTTGCGTCGTTAACAAGCCCGTTAACCGATCTGACGAAGAAAAGTAAAACCTTTCTTTGGAACCCAGAAGCTCAAAAATCGTTTGATCTGATCAAAGAAAAACTGACATCTGCTCCGTTATTAGTAACACCAAACTTCGAACGACCGTTCATAATTTCTTGCGATGCATGCAAAACTGGAGTTGGTGGAGTTCTGGCTCAAGAAGATGACAATGGTGTCGAAAGGCCCATTGCATTTTTCTCGCATAAATTAAATAGAGCCCAACAGAACTACTCTATCACCGAACTCGAATGCCTTGCTGCAGTTTTAAGCATAGAAAAATTTAGAGAGTATGTAGAAGGTCACGAGTTTTGTGTAATAACGGATCACGCTTCACTAAAATGGTTAATGCGTCAACCAGACCTAAATGGCCGGCTAGCTCGTTGGTCTATGAAACTCCAAGGTTTCAACTTTTCAATTTTACACCGTAAGGGAAGTGAACATATTGTTCCCGATGCATTATCGAGGTTACCAACCGAAAATGAAAACCCCCAAAATTTTGAAAACATTGACAGCTTAGATTCGTTAGAACCCGAGATAGATTTATCTTCTCCACATTTTTCATCTGGACAATATGCTAAATTGATCGATGAGGTCGAAAACAATAAAAATCGTTTGCCCGATTTAAAGGTCGTAGATGGTTTCATCTACAAACGCGTAGAGTTTTCACGCGATGAATTTTCAGAGGCTCGATCATGGAAGTTGTGGGTTCCACAGGAACTTACCTCTTGTGTGATCGAACGCGCTCATAATCCACCCATGTTTACACATGGAGGTGTGGGAAAAACCCTCGAACGATTGAGGCGAAATTTTTATTGGCCCAATATGGCTACTCAGGTTAGATCCTTTGTATTAAGTTGCGACATTTGCAAACAAAGCAAAGCGCCGAATTTTATTTTAAAACCACCTATGGGTGTTCAAGCCAAATGGTTTAGACCTTTTCAACGATTATATTTAGATTTTATTGGACCTTATCCGCGGTCAAAAGCTGGCAATGTAGCTATTTTTTTGGTATTAGACCACTTCACAAAATATCCGTTATTTAAAGCGTTACGGAAAATGTCGACCACTTCGGTTATTGATTTTCTTGAGAAAAATGTCTTTCATTTATTCGGCGTGCCTGAAGTCGTTATTACAGACAACGGTTCTCAATTTAGATCCTCACTTTTTGAAAGTTTTTTAACTAAATATGGAGTAAAACATATTTTCACAGCCATTTATTCACCCCAATCTAATAACTCTGAACGAGTTAATCGATCCATTATCGCTGGAATACGTTCGTATCTAGGAAAAGATCAGCTTATGTGGGATACGAATTTGAGCCAAATAGGAGTTGCTTTGAGAAGCTCATATCACAGTTCATTAGGTTTTTCACCGTATTATGTTCTGTTTGGACACCAAATGGTTACTCACGGACAATCCTATGAAGTCTTTAAAACGTTAGACTTATTAGAAGAAGGTTTAGATGTGGTAGATAACTCCGACAAATTACATTTTGTTCGACAAAAAGTGAAGGAAAATTTAGAAAGAGCCTATGACGCCAATAAGAAAACCTACGATCTGAGAACTAGGGCTGTTAATTTTTCAGAAAGAGAATTGGTTTACCGACGAAATTTTTCGCAGAGCAATAAAGCTGCTGCATATAATTCTAAACTTGCCCCTAAATTTTTGAAGGCCAAAATTTTAAAGAAAATTGGTTATTGTAATTATAAATTGGTGGATTTAGCCGGAAAAGACCTTGGCATGTATCACGCGAAAGATTTGCAAAAAGCCAATGCGTAAATACCATACATATCCGTTTTCAGTTGATTTTTCCTTTCATGTTTTGTGACGGTGATCAGTTTTGCTCTGCACTGTAGCAAAACAATTTCTGGTACAAGCAGAAATAAGAAAGCAGAAAAAAAAAATATTACCTTGATCTTGAAATTATTTTCAAGTTCAAGTATGTACATGTAAATAACACCTTATATGGTAACATGTTAATGGAAAATTTTTTGTTCTATTTTTGCAAACTGATTAATGGAGCGATTTGTTTGTCTCTTCGTTGTTTATATGAATTCATGATTATTCATGTATGTATGGGTCAACTACAGCTTGCAATCCTTCTCGTTCTCCCACTTGGTTTTCAGCTATTGGTATTAGCTTGCCCCTTCATTCACTCAATAATCTCACTTACTCTCTCTCCTTTTAATATGAGTTGGTATTTTTTTTACGAAAAGAGTGGGATTATGAACGAATGTATGTATATATATGTGTATTAGGGATAAAGAGATAAAAAGTTACATAATGACATACATAGGCTATTCAATGAGTGGGTGAGCGTAGGTAATACAAAAAAAAAAACAAGTTAGAAAATTATAGTCGGTCTAGACCGACTATACGATACCCTATACCATGCGTTTAGAAACCCTATCTCTTAGGCCCAACAAACTGGACATAGAAAATAAGCAAAAACCAAATTTGAGTGGGATTTTTATTAATTTTTTTGGCTGCAGATATGAAAAAGTTCATATCGGATGCTATATCTATAAAGGGACTAGGTCCAAAAATGGACCGATCCTGATCATGTTTGGTAAAGTCTCTTGTATTTTGCAAAAATATGTACAAACAAAATTTGAGGAGAATCAGTGCAATATTTTTGTTTTTTAATAGATTTAAGTGAAGATCGGGAAGCAGCTCTATATGGGGTCAAAGGGATCATTTTTGGACTACTCATTAGTGGATGTAATGAACGCATACAAACCCAATTTGAGTAAGATCTATATGACAATTTGGATCTTATGGCAATTTATGTCGATTTCATATGGGTAATTTGTATGGGGGCTAGGTCTGAACATGGACCGATTCTCACCAATTTCAATAGCGTTCATCCCATGGCCGATAAAAGCTTATATACCAAATTTCGTCAACATATATTCATATTTGCGACCTGCAGTTTGATTACAAACTTTACATGGACACACAGACGGACGGACGGACGGACGGACGGACGGACATTGTTAAATCAACTCAGAAAGTGATTCTGATTCGATCGGTATAATTAAAGATGGGTCTAGGTCAAATATTTTTGGTTGTTACAAACAGCAGCACAAAGTCATTATACCCAAACCACATAGTGGTATAGGGTATAAAAAGTCTTGTATAATTGGTGTTATGAAGATGACGCCAGAATTGGAAATTCATTAAGGTTTTGGTTGTTGAAAATTGAAGTTCTGGTTACGAATTAAATTGGTTGTATAAGAAAACCTGAAGTTAAAGTTTAACCTTAAGAAAATTATTATGTGAAAATTAAAGTACAGTTGGTGTCAAAATATCAAAATGAATTAATTAATATAAAATTATCCCTATAAAAAAAATATATATAAAAAAAAAACTGTGACCGACACAAAACTAATAACCTGAAAGTAAAGAAAACTAAATTTTATGGTGAAAAGTGTACCCTAAAGGAAAAGAACGAAAAGGGATGTTAAACTGGAAATATTGTAACTTATACTTGTATATAATTTTGAACAGAACCACAACTAAAAAGAACGAAAATTAATTAAAATAGCCATATAGAACTATAAAAAAAAAAAAAAAAAAAACAAACAAAAACAAAAAAAAAAAGAAAAGCTAAAGTTGTGAAATTTAAAGAAATGTAAAAACAAAAAAAAAAATTGAAAAGCTCGTCCAGATCCACATATTGCGAGACACAACCACGGCGTCTGGCGGCAGCGGCTTCATCGGTACAACCATAAGGCGGTAACGAACAATTTCTTTTTATTAAGTTTTCTACCTATTCCTTTAATACTATAATAAAAGAACCTTATTATTATCTAGAATTTAAATTAAATTAAAAATTTTCTAAATTTAACTAGCATTCAAAATTTGCTAAATTCAACTTGAACTAGAATTTTCCTAAATTTAAATTGATTAACCACTATATAAATGTAAATTAATTGAAGATTCTAAACTAAACTAAAATTTTTACGTTAAATTAATTGAAGATTTTCGAAATTAAAATTTTTCTAAATGAAACGTTATATTGACTTAAAGTTTGCTAAATTGGAAAAAAAGACATAATTTCCTTAGATTAAGTCTTGCTAAATGAAACAAATAATTTCCTAAAAGTTAAGATTTTTCTAAACACAAATATATTTCTTAATTATAACATTTTCAAAATACGAATTTAAGCTAGAATTTTCTACCTTTTTGTTTAACATGAAATGAAGCCAAAAGTTTCCTACATAAAAAAAAAAACCAAAAAAAAAAAAAAAACAATATTTTTTTTTTAACATAACTTTTGTTTCTGACCTAATTAAAAGATGTTCTAAGTACAAAAGTACAATATATTCTACAATTAAAAATTTTTCTTTCTAAATTTAAAATGTTTTCTATAAAAAAAAAATAATAATTTTCTGAACATAAGCGCCAACTAGAAACAAACACAATAAAAAGTACCCGGTTATAACTTACCGTTATATATAAAAGAAAAATTAAGCCTATATATAATTGTTTTCAACTAGACTGTTGTAGCCATAGTTCATAAAGTCTGAAAGTACAGTCATGTCAAAATGACTTTTAATAAAATTTAAACCTTTAATAACCCAATGTAGAGAACAAAACTAAACCAATTCTTTTTATTTATGTGGGTTACCTCCAATTAAGATGGAGTCGAGGTAACATGGTAGGGAGGGCTTCAGGGGCATAACATCTAGTCCCCAATCCCAAGGTAAGTATGGCCATCCGTCCTATTTAGCGTCCGTTTTGTTGACAGTTGTTTTTTTAAATCGCACGTGAAAATCTGTAGTGCGGTTTCCCTGGGCCTGAGCAAGACCCCACCCATCCGGCGAGCTAGGCCCCACGCCAGCACGTGCGACCCGCAAAGGCTCAGGGAAACAGGAAGCGGAACTTCCACCACCGCCGCACCATTACAATCTAATCACAATGATGCCCGATTTAGCCCATTTTCAATACCAACCTGCTGGGAATTATGGCAAATGACATTATTGTAACCGTATCCACATACACGGCTTTATTTTTTTTGAATGATCGTGATTTCAACAGACAGACGGACAGACGGACATCGCTATATCAACTCGAGCTGTGATAAGGATCAATAATATATATACTTTATGGGGTCGGAAATTAGTTTTTGGATGCGTTACAAATGGAATGACAAACATATATATTCGCTCTGCCACTGACGTGTGGAGGGTATAAAAAGACTAAAAAACTAAAAAATTTAACTAAAAAGAAGTTTAAAGATGTTATAAGAAATTCTAAGAAGTTTAAATATGTTATAAAAAGTTTAAAAATGTTAAAGACATTATAAGAATTTTAAAGATCTTAACGAAATTCTAAGAAGTTTAGAGATGTTATAAGAAGTTTAAACATGTTATAAGAAGTTTAAAGACGTTACAAGACGGTTTAGAAGATTAAAGAAGCGAATATTTGTCCTGAAAATTAAAAAAAAACAACAAAAAACTATAACAAGTTCAGATAAAAAGAAGAAATTGCCAGAAGCTTCAAAAAAACTTAAAAAAACAAAATCTGAAGTAGAAAATGTTGAAAACGCAGAAAAAAGAGCAGCGAAAATAGAAAAACTAACAAACAGGTTTTATGCTTTAACAGAAAAAAACGCAACAGAAAACAGTTGAAAGCTAGAGAGATAAAAAACTTAATATTAGCGGAACATTGCAAATAAAATTGTGTTCTTTAAAAAAGAAAAAACTAACAAACAGGTTTTTGTGCTGTAATAAGAAAACAGCAACAACAAAGAAAAGGTTGAGAGCTAGAGGAAAGGGAAAAAATCTGAGTAGTAACAAGACCACAATTACCTGCAAGAATAATTTTGGCGACAAACACAGCCAGGGTTGTTTGATTGAACGAACAGAAATCTAAGGGAGATCATCTTTTGCGTTTATATGTACAAGTTAACACATTCACTCACCATCAATGTGGTTGCCAAGTTAAACACGCATAGTAGTCATGCCCATAGTGTACCCATCAGCGGTTTTTGCGTATGTTACACAACAACACAGCGATCACTGCTTTGGCTGACAACAATGTTGTGGACGTTGCTTGCTCAATACATGACCCTATACACAACTGCAAGAGCAGCAGTTTGAAGACACGGGTATAGCTTTAGTTGTAAGTAATACTGTTTTGCAGTTTTAGAGTTAGTTCTAATTTGGAATTCAATAAATAAAGATTATTTTATTAAAACTGGCGCCCAACGGCTTACGAACCAAAGCCAAGTCGTTTAAATTAATTTAAATTTCGCCATACAAAGTGCAAATAAAAAAATTATAACGACGAATTAAGTTTTTACATCAGACCGACGAGAAATAAAAAGCACAGTATAAAATAGCTAAGCAGAACATTGTCAACAACAACAACTTACTCTATTGAATTTCTACGTCAGACCGACGGGAACAAAACAACAACACATAACATCAATAAGCTACAGCGGCAGCTTACACTATTGAACTTCTACGGGAAACAATCATCAACGGCAGAGAATTGTTAAACAAAACTTAGGCAACAGCAACAGCGGCGAGGGCAGATGTCATTAGGATACGTTAAGCTAATAAATCAGGATAAAATGTGAGTAGACGCTCAGTGAAAAAATTTTAATTAATTTTGGATTAAAAAAAAATTTTTTTAAGTAAAAGAGTGAAAAATTTGAAAATTTTTGTCCTTGTAAAATAAAACTAAAAATAGTTTTTATTATAACAATTTAATAGTTATCCAATCTTTGCAAGAAAGTGAATTTCCCTTATGAGTGACAGTGACTTAGAATAAATCTCTACAGAATTAGCAGCTAGATTACAACCACTAAACCGTACAACACGCGATTCTAATTGGTGGTCGCAGAGAAATCAGGAAACGGCACTTAATGCAGACGAATTGAAACAGGTAGTAGAGGCCGCAATGAGCAGCGCGCTGGCAGTTCAGGAAAGGAATTTTGAGCAAAAATTGTTAGAAGATTAGCTACCTCTGCAGTTTCTTCACCGCAAGTAGAAGTGTTCAGGGATGATAATTGAATAGGGTGTGATGAAAGTCTGGATATAGTGAAATCGTTACCAGACTTTGAGGGCAAACACGAAACATACGTTTGTTGGCGAAAAGCGGCGCATACG
Organism: Cordilura impudica; assembly: GCA_963682025.1. Classification (NCBI taxonomy): domain Eukaryota; kingdom Metazoa; phylum Arthropoda; class Insecta; order Diptera; family Scathophagidae; genus Cordilura; species Cordilura impudica. The sequence goes on along the minus strand of OY821517.1, from coordinate 211,499,125 downwards.
GCATACAAAATTTTTAAACAATATCAGGGCAGCCCAAAACACTGCCAAGCCCTAGGGATTATTAGAAACAAAGTCAAGGGTTCGGTGGACATGGTGCTATCATCATACGACACACCTCTTAATTTCAATGCTGGACTTCACTTACGCTGACAAATGCCCAATATATCTCATCGAACAAGAACTATCGACCCTTCGACAGGGAAATATGACATTGCTACAATACTACGATGAAGTAGAAAAAAAAACTTACTCTTTTAATAAATAAGACGATAATGTCGTACGACAGTGTAGTGGCCGCGTCGCTAAACGAAAAATATAGACAAGACGCATTGCGTGTTTTTATTTCAGGAACAAAGAAATCTTTAAGCGACATTCTTTTTTCGGCTCGTCCAAAGCACCTGCCATCCGCTCTGGCGCTGGCTCAAGACGTCGAGTCAAACCACGAGCATTTTCTTTTTGCAACAAACTATGCAAGAAACGTAGAAGATAAAACACATAGACTTGAACAAAGACAATAGACCCTCAGAAATTTTGTTTCAAGTGACCATCGACAGAGAAAAACCCTTACTTTAATAGACAACGACAACAAACCAATTTACGTCCTCCAAAACAAGATGTTGTTCAACCAATGGATGTTGATCCTTCATCAAAATTAAGGCAACCGACGCAGTATCAAGCAAATCAGATATAGAAAACGAAGTCGAAGAATATGACCAAATTAATTTTTTTGGCAAGATTCCTTGCTACCGTATGTAGAGAGGAAGATAGCAGGGAAAAATATTAGATTGCTAATTGACACGGGGGCCTATAAAAAGTATATAAATCCTTTAAAGGATTTAAACTTTGTATCAAACGTAAACAATCCATTTATTGTAAAGTCCCTTCACGGGAATAATATTATAGAAAAAAAATGCATTATGCGTCTTTTTAATATTAACACAACATTTTTTTTTGCTCCCCGATCTAGCTACCTTTGATGGAATAATCGGGCTAGATTTTTTAAATCAAATAAATGCAATTTTGGAAACAACTAAGAACTAGTACTGAATCTGAAAATATGAAATTTTTAAAATGCCTTAGTGTAAATTTTACTAACACAGACGATATTGAGGTACCCCAGCTAATTGAAAAACAATTTGAGAAAATGATATAAAAAACGAATCGGTGTTTTTGCGGACCCAAATTAGGCACTCCCTTTTAACACCAGGATTGTTGCTACCATTCGCACAGAAAATTATACCCTTACCCGATGGGTGTATCGGACTTTGTAAATTCCAAGATGCGAAGTATGCTTAAAGATGGCATAATTCGACCCTCCAGGTCACCGTACAATAACCCAGTATTCGTGGTTGACAAGAAAGGTACGGACGAACAGGGAAATGCAAATATTCGTTTGGTAAGAGATTTTAGAAAGTTGAATTCGAAAACCATAGATGACAAATATCCGATACCAAATATTGCGGTTATTCTATCAAATCTCGGGAAAGCTAAGTTTTTCACAACCCTTGATTTGAAATCAAGATTCCACCAAATTTTGCTGGCTGAGGAAGATAGGGAAAAACAGCATTTTCGGTAGGCAATGGAAAGTATGAGTTTTGTAGGGCTTTGGGCTGAAGAACGCGCCTAGTATATTTGAAATAGCAATAGATGACGTGCTCCGAGATCAAATTGGGAAATCATGTTATGTTTATGTTGATGATGTAATCATCATCTCAGAAAGTCTGGAAGAGCATGTTGAGCATAAAGCATGGGTGCTGGATAGGTTAAATGAAGCTAACATGAGAGTTTCACGCGAGAAGTCAAATTTTTTTTAAAAAGCAGGTTGAGTATCTGGGGTTTGTGGTAAGCGAAATGGGTATTACAAAGAGTCCTAGCAAAATAGAAACAATTAAGAACTATGAGCAGCCCACCACACTGTTTAATGTTCGTTCCTTCTTGGGATTGGCAAGTTATTACAGGTGTTTTATCAAGGATTTTGCATCTATAGCCAGACCACTTATTAACATACTAAAAGGGGAGAGCGGCAATGTAAGCGCTAGCCGGTCAAAGAAAATACCAGTGCGCCTCAACGAAGAACAATACAAGGCATTTGAAAAGTTGAAAAGGGTTCTCGCATCTGAAGACGTCTTATTGCTCTATCCGGACTACAAGAAATAATTTGACTTAACAACATCTTTGGGTATTGTGGCGGTCTTGTCGCAAGCTGGAAAACCGATTACCATGATATCCAGAACCCTGAAAGATTCCGAATTAAATTTCTCAACCAACGAGCGAGAGTTGCTTTCTATAGTGTGGGCTCTGAAACTCTCAGAAACTATCTGTACGGTGTAAGAAATTTGAATATTTACACTGACCATCAGCCACTTTCGTTCGCGGTATCAGATCGAAACTCAAACGCGAAAACAAAACGATGGAAGGCATTTATAGACGAACATAACGCACAGATTTTCTATAAGCCTGGAAGGGAAAACTTCATCGCGGATGCTCTATCGCGACAAAACATTCATGCTCTTGAAGAGGATGCACAGTCTGACCGTGCAACAATGCACAGTGAACAATCCCTGACCTACACGATTGAATCAACTGAAAAGCCTGTAAATTGTTTTCGAAACCAGATAATAATAGAACAGAGCGAAGTTCCCTCGACACGTACGCAAATAATGTTTGTTGAGAAAACCAGACATCTCATAAGCTTTTCCTATAAGTAAAACCTAATGCAGATAGTCTACGATGCAGTTAAAAAAGATGTAGTGAATGCGATTCACTGCGAACTGCCAATACTGGCATTCATACAAAATAACCTAGTGAAAACTTTCCAACAACAAATTTTTGGCATGCAAGCCGAATGTTGATTGATATATTTAACAAAAGTGAACTAAAGGAAATAATAGTCACCGAACATAACAGGGCGCAGAGAGCCGCTCAAGAAGATACGAAGCAAATTTTTCAGGATTATTTTTTCCCGAAAATGACCCGTTTAGCTAACGAAATTATCGCAAATTGCAAAATTTTGCAGAAAAGCTTAATACGTCCGACATCCAAAAAAGCATATTAAAGGTGAAACGCCCATTCTTTCTCACGTAGGTGACATATATTCCACAGATAAAAAATTTTTTCTAATCTGTATTGACAAGTTTTCAAAATTTGCGATAGTTCAACCCATTAACTCTAGAACAATAGTAGATATAGAACCACCAATCATACCGTTAATGAATTTTTACCCCCACGTAAAAGCGGTGGTCCATAAGGACAATTTAAGATAAGTTTCACACTTTATGTTTTTTCATTTACGATTTAGATTGCGCTGCTTCTTGTCGCGACAACAACCGCCAAGCTGACCAACTATTCAAATTCAGACTACATACCTCTGACAGATGGAGACGTAATAATCTGGCAGGGATATGAATATTTGCGGCACTCATCAAACCTTACCATGTATTCCGAAATGGCAGAGTAAAACAAGTTGTTGGCGAACCATTTTCCCCAGTCACACATGAGAAAAATACTTGACGCTGACATAGGTCATATCAGTATGCTTTTTATAATGGTAAACATTCACCACAGATACGCCAGGAGCATCAACATCTTAGGAACTGCTTTAAAGGTGGTCGCCGGAACCCCTGACTTTGACGACTTTGAGCAGCTAAAATTTAAACAACAGCAACTTATTGTGTCCGCCAATAGGCAAGTGGTTATAAATACTCAGGCACAAGAACAAATTAATAAATTATCAGAAACAGTAAACGCAATTATTGGGATTCAAAAACTGAACAGATTGATACTGATCACCTTTATGAAACCCTACTCGCAAGAGATAGAGTCCTAATTTCAGAGCTGGAAACATTAATGTTGTCGGTCACACTTGCAAAGATTGGAATAATAAACCCAGCAATTCTTGATTCTAATGATTTAAATAAAACAATCACTGAGCGTTCTACAGGTATAACCATAACTGCCCTAATGGAAATAGCAAATGTTAAGGTCCTATTGAATGATAAATTTTTGCATTTTCTTATTAAATATCCTAAGCTAGGTTTAGTATGTAAAAAAATAATCTTATATCCCGTTCAGCATAACAATACCATTCTTGATTTTACTGATGAAAATAACATAGCCGACCGCGGTAATCAAATGGTGTCAATTGGAAATTGTACCTCCACGCTTACGACAACATTCTGCAGGAAGCTGTCACATACAACATGCGCACAGCAACTTCATACTGGCGGCATAGCACATTGCACAACTCGCCCAAGCCATCTTGAACCTCTAACAGTCATTACGATGGCGTTATCGTTATCAATGATGAAACCGCTACGATCAGAACTAACGTTGCCAACGAGCAGATTGTAAAGGTGCTATTACATGATGTGTTTTTTACGTATGTACTGTCACTTTTTTTATCCATATGAAATTCCTCATGTCTGTCAAAATTGTCTTTTACATACGATTCATAATTTTTGCTATCACACGTGCATATGTATATCCGTATGACATAACCTCTAAATGTAAACAACAGCTGATTTAATTTGTGAATTTACAAAAATTTATTGTTAAAAAAAAGGTTATATATTTTTTAATTGTTAATTAATACTAAACAATTTATTTTTCTTTCAATATTAATCTTTAAAATTTACTCTGTTTTTCTTTCGCCACAAGCAGTGTTGTATTTTCATATGTTTGTCATGCAAAAATAGAACCCGTTCTAATTGAAAAATGTACATGTGGCTTTCCTCATGTATTGTACATAAACAATGTTTCATATGTATCACACGATGTGTACAACTTTTGCTGTGGGAAAATTTGACAGCACATAAGTAAAAAACACATCATGTAATAGCACCTTAACTGGAACGTTTCTTCTCACATTTGACGATGAGGTCAGGGTCAACGACCATTATATCGAAACCTGAAGAACTATGTAGAAAAGTCTCCAGGCCCAGCATCCTCAACGCTTCTCAACATAACAATGCACCAAGAAATACTGAGCCTGTCGTACTGAGTATGGCTGAGCCGGCTAAGTATGGAAAATTCACAGTACTTTAATGAGATTGGAAGGGGGCTGGTAAAATTGCCTTTAATATCTGGGTTGGCTGCGATTACCTTTTTGGTCGTATGCTACACCTCGTTCAACCTTTAGAAAAAACATCAGAGGGCTCGACGCCAACACAACAGTCAAGATTTAATTGATAGCCTCAAGACATCCGAGGACGTCCTTCACTTAAACGAGGGAGGAGTTAACACATTCACTCAGCAACAAGGTGGTTGCCAAGTTAAACACCCATAGTAGGTCATGCCCATAGTGTACCCATCAGCGGTTTTTGCGTATGTTACATAACAACACAGCGATCACTGCTTTGGCTGACAACAATGTTGTGGACGTTGCTTGCTCAATTCATGACCCCATACACAACTGCAAGAGCAGCAGTTTGAAGACACGGGTATAGCTTCAGTTATAAGTAATATTGTTTTGCAGTTTTATGCCGGTTTTCTCAATGTATCGTCAAACTACCTGTTACTTAACCAGGACATAAATTTATTGGACCGATAAACTGCCGGTTAACAATTTTGGTTTTCTCAATGTACCGACAAAAACATTATTTTCAGTTGGCAATGCCTCCCAAAATACGTATAAAAGTTGGGAGAATTATTTTCAGTTGGCAATGCCTCTCAAAATTGATATGAAAGTTGGGAAAATAATTTATCTGTACGATAAATAAATAACTGGCAGATGAGTGCCGGTTAGCTTTGCGACAAAATAGAAGCAAACCAGCCATTGAGAAAACCAAATTTCTTTAATCGGCAGTTTCTCGTTAGGATAGAAGATAATCGCCTATTGAGAAAACGGGCATAAGAAATTCATTTATGTATGTAGTACATACTATGTACACCAAATATATAATTAAAATTTTAAGTAAAAATAAATATAAGAATAAAACGCAAAATTTTGGCAAAATAAAAATTTAAAGTTTTACAATTTACTACCCAGTAAAATAGATCCTAACACGTATTTTATTTTAAGGGTGATCGGTCCCGGCCATCAGCCGACATCGGCTGACTATTCTATTTATACAGCGGACTCGGCTGACTGTTCTCATTTATACAGCGGCATCAGCTGACTGTTTTCATTTATACAGCGGCCTCGGCTGACTGTTCTCGTTTATACAGCGACCTCGGCTGACTGTTCTCATTTAATCTTCTGTTCTTATTTTTCATATCGTTATTGACGAACGTCGCTGCCGACCAGCACCACCGAGTATAAGGCCACCGATACAACCGACTGTCACCTATACAAGTAGCCGAAGCCAGATACAATTGACTACTACCGATAAGCAGCCGAATCACCGATATACCCGACGATTACCGATACAAGCAGCCGAACCCCGATACAACCAACTGCCACCGATACAATTAGTCGAAGCTCGATACAACCGACTACTATCGATACAAGCAGCCGAACACCGATACAACCGACTACCACCGATACAAGTAGCCGAAGCCAGATACGACCGACTACTACCGATAAGCAGCCGAATCACCGATATACCCGACGATTACCGATGCAAGCAGCCGAACACCGATACAACCGACTGTCACCGATACAAGTAGTCGAAGCCCGATACAACCGACTGCCACCGATATAAGTAGCCGAAGCCAGATACAACCGACTACTAGACGAAGAACCATTTGCCGATTGTGTCATTATTGAAATATATTTATAAAATATACTAATAAAATTAGTTCTGTAAGTCACCCCGAGAAAGGGGTGACTGTGTTAGTATTGCTTAAGGTTTTAAGGGTCCTTGAGTAGACCCTGGCAACAACTGGGTTCCCAGCCAACGACAAAACCCCGTTACAAATGACAGTCAACAGAAGTCGCTGTATATATGAGAACAGTCAGCCGGGGCCGCTGTATAAATGAGAACAGTCGGCCGAGACCGCTGTATAAATGAGAACAGTCAGCCGATGCCGCTGTATAAATGAATAGATGATAGCCGGGACCGATTACCCTTAAAATAAAATACGTGTTAGGATCTATTTTACTGGGTAGTAAATTGTCCAGACAGTGAGCTTCGTCATTAACTCGGAGCCTCGTCATTAGCTCGACTTGACTGATTCTACCTATACCAACCTTTCTTACTTATCTAAATTGATATACTGACTGAGTGAGAATCAATAATTATTATTAAGGCCGTACTTGAATTAAGTCTGGTACGTATAGGTTCAGTCAGTATTTGTGTTATTTATGTATATTTTGACCAATGTTGCCGTTTTGCTTAAATGTAAGCAAAAGTGCTAACTTTTTTTTTAATGTTAACTTGTGCACTTTTTTTTAAATTTTGCTTACCTTTTTGAAGTCTTTTGAAATTAAGTGTGCGAATTAAAGTTATATAAGTGACAACACTGTTCATTTTTGACGTTTGTATACTAATTTGCACATGTGTGTTGCAAATGACGGTTGGTGTGTCATTAAATTCAGTAGCTGTTATGGATAGGTGAGTAAAATTGCAATTCACAGCTTTATTTATTTATCAAACATTTTTCAATTTAATTAAGAAAAATAAGCCATCAGAGCCATCTGAAGTGAAAGCAGATAAATTCATTTGAAACATTATTCTATTCAAAAAGCTTATTTGTTTTATATTTGACAGCGGCAAAAAACAACCTAAAAGAAAATTTAGGTCAGTTTGGTTAAGCAAATTTCCTTGGCTGCAAGATAATATTGGTTCAAGCTTTTGTGTAGCTTGCGAAAAGAAAATGGTAAATAATGTGACGTAGTTAAAGAAGCATGCGAGTTTATCATGCTATTTACAAAATGTTGAGCGTAAAAAGAATCAAGTTAACCTCGAATCGTGCATGAATGTGGAAAAGCAGCAGCTTTTCCAGCAAGTGTGTCAAGCTGAACTGACATTGGTCATATTTTTGTTATGTCACAATTTACCATTTCTGTTGATGGACTCTTTGCCCCATCTTATCAAGGAATGCTGCCCGGATTCAAAAATTGCAGCTGCTCTTCAAATTGCAAGAACCAAGTCAATAGATGTAGCTGAAATTTTAGGTAACAGGGTGAAAGATAAAATTTTGGATCAATTAAAAAACATAAAATTTTCCTTCATTGTTGACGAAACTACTGACATATCGACGAAGAAATCTGTAGTGTAAATTGTGACATATTCTGACCATTTGACAAAAAGAATAAACGACAAATTTTTGGCTTTAATCGACGTAGTAAACGCAGATGCAACAACTTTATATTCAAGCATAAAAGAATTTTTCAACAAACACGGCGTTCCATTAGAGAATATCATAGCCCTCGCCACCGATGGGGCAAACGTCATGGCTTCAGAGGAAAATTTAGCAGGAAAATTTAAAAATGCTAAGTTTATTTTATTTGAAATGTTCTTGTAATTCCCTACATTTGTGTTCCGCTTACGCGTGTAAAAAACTGCCTGGTCAGATTGAACAACTTCGCCGTAATATATATAACTTTTATGCACACAGTCCAAAAAGGATATTCAAAGATTTTCAAGAATATTGTTCGATGCAGCTACAAAAAATATTGGGTATTTTTATGACAAGATGGCTTTCACTGGAAGCAGTCATTAACAGAATTATAGAACAGTGGAATCCAAGTAAATGGAATCAAAGTAAATGAGATGGCAGAGCAAATGAATGATCCTGAAATCAAAATATATTTTCTCTTTTTATCGTATATTCTCAAAACCATAAATGGTCTTAACAGGGAATTCCAATCGGAAAAAGTTCGCTTGCCTTATTTGTACTCCCATCTGGACACAACTTTCAAATTAATAGCAAGCAATTTTATGAAAATTTAATATGTAAGCAGTTTGCAGTCATTGGAATATATTAATTTGCACGACAAAGAAAACTAACTGCCAATAGAAAAAGTGTGCATTGGATCCAAAGCAAAACAATATTTGCAAAATAATAAACTGGATTTTTCTATTACAATTAGAATAAAAAAAAATAACATTTTAAATTTTTATTTTGAGCTTTTGCAGCAACTCAAAATTAGGTTCGATTTTTCAATAAATGACTTAAAAGTATTATTTATTACTACGCCCAGCAGAGTTTTATCTGAGGATGAATTATCTATTGAACCTTTGTTGTTTGAATTTTCAAATTTATTTGAATTTAATGAAGATGAAATTGTACAGCAATGGAAAAAGTTACGATTTTTTAAACTTGCATTGAAAAGTGATGTGGACATTGATGGAATGGGCGATTATTGTTTTAAACATCTAACCAATTTCGTAAAAAATTTAATAATACTGCCACACAGCTCAGCAGCTGCTGAAATTCCATTTTCTGATTTAAATAAAATAAAAACAAAATTGAGAAATAAACTGGCAAAAGAATTATGTACTATTCGCAAGCCAAATAATGTTTTGTCTGCTGCAAAAGAAAACTTTTGAAGATAGATTTTTTTATTACTTTTTTATTTTTGTTATAACTTTTGAAAAAAGTGAAATACCTTTTTTTTTTTGTTTTGTACTTTTTAAAAAAATGAAATGTGTAGGATATTTTTTTACTTATATTTATAAGCAGAACTGCGCTTATACTCTAAAGACTTTAAAAATTGTTTTTTTTTTGTTTTTATTAAATAAAGTGAATTGTTAAAAAAATTTGCTTCTTATTTTTAGTTTTGTTAACTTTTTTTATTTGATATGTTTACATTTTTTTTCCGTCGTGGCAACATTGATTTTGACGTCATCCAAGTTATTTACAAGTAGTTGTATTCAGTTACCCCCCTATCTCACATCACACTGCAAGTTCGAAAAACTCAATACACTCACATTTTTTTTACTAAAGGTGCTATTACACGATGTCTTTTTTACATATGTACTGTCACTTTTTTTATCCATATTAAATTCCGCATGCCTGTCAAAATTGTCATTAACATACGATTCATAATTTTTGCTATCACACGTGCATATGTATTTCCGTATGACATAACCTCTAAATGTAAACAACAGCTGATTTAATTTGTGAATTTACAAAAATTTATTGTTAAAAAAAAGTTATATATTTTTTAATTGTTAATTAATATTAAACAATTTATTTTTCTTTCAATATTAATCTTTATAATTTACTCTGTTTTTCTTTCGCCACAAGCAGTGTTGTATTTTCATATGTTTGTCATACAAAAATAGAACCTGTTCTAATTGAAAAATGTACATGTGACTTTCCTCATCTATTGTACATAAACAATGTTTCATATGTATCACACGATGTGTACAACTTTTGTTATGGGAAAATTTGACAGTACATATGTAAAAAACACATCGTGTAATAGCACCTTAATAGACACACATTTTCCGCAGTGGTCACACTAAAGGTGCTATTACATGATGTGTTTTTTACATGTGTACTGTCAAATTTTCCCACAACAAAAGTTGTACACATCGTGTGATACATATGAAACATTGTTTATGTACAATACATGAGGAAAGTCACATGTACATTTTTCAATTAGAGCAGGTTCTATTTTTGTATGACAAACATATGAAAATACAACACTGCTTGTGGCGAAAGAAAAACAGAGTAAATTATAAAGATTAATATTGAAAGAAAAATAGATTGTTTAATATTAATTAACAATTAAAAAATATATAACTTTTTTTTAACAATAAATTTTTGTAAATTCACAAATTAAATCAGCTGTTGTTTACATTTAGAGGTTATGTCATACGGAAATACATATGCACGTGTGATAGCAAACATTATGAATCGTATGTAAAAAACAATTTTGACAGACATGAGGAATTTCATATGGATAAAAAAAGTGACAGTACATATGTAAAAAACACATCGTGTAATAGCACCTTTATGGCACCAAATTTTTCGTGCGAGTAGTGGCTGCCACTAACGATGATTAATGTTACCCTGTTATAAATTTAATGCAAATTTACTGGATTCTGCAATATTGTAATTAAAGTTTTAACTTGTTAAATCTATTATTATGATTTATTTCTTGAAATGCGCATATAAAAACGCAAGTTTGTTAATTATAGAGCACAAATATTATTAACTTTTATTAAAATAAAACTAATAATAATAAATGTAAACATTTTCCCACAAACATGTGCCTGTATAATAAACTCGGTAACTCTATTTTAAAAAAATAAGAGAGAGAAGTAAACAAATTTTTTCAAGTTTACGCTTCGACAACATTTTAAAAATGAGATTGCAGTCAGATGTCTGAGCACAGAAATTAATGGCGATGGATTCGAACAATTTTTTTTTGATAATACGTACACAACGATTTCACAGTTGCAGTGTGATGTGAGATAGGGGGGTTAGTGTTTGTGTGTCATGTAAGTTATAGTATTACGTTGTGGTGTTGGTTATGTACGTTTGGTTTTGCAATATAATTTTTCAATTTTAAAATTTAATATTTAATTTTTAATTTTTAAAGTTTAATTTTTAATTATTAATTTTTTATTTTTCAATTTTCAATTTACATTTTTAATTTTTAATCCTTAATTTTTAATTGCTAATTTTTCAGTTTTCATTTTTCAGTTTTCATTTTTCGGTTTCATTTCTAATTTTTCAGTTTTCATTATAAATTTTTCCATTTTCATTTTGCATTTTTCGTTTTTGATTTTTCATTTTTCGTTTTTCATTAGAGATTATATTTTTTCTTTCATATTGGCGATATTTTTTATTATATTATGATAACGTTAAAAAATATATGGCAATACTACTAAAGCTGCGTTCACACTACGTGTTTTGCTTCTGTTTTTCTTAGTTTTTTAGCACGTGTAATTTGTACACATAGTGTGAACCCTTTCAAACATTTTTTATGTACAGCACATTTTGCAAGACATATGTAAATTTTTCAATTAGAGCAGGTTCTATTATGGCAAGACAAACATATGAAAATACAACACTGCTTGTGGCGAAAGAAAAAAAGAGTAAATTATAAAGATTAATATTGAAAGAAAAATAAATTGTTTAATATTAATTAACAATTTAAAAATAAATAAAATATATAACTTTATTTTTAACAATAAGTTTTTGTAAATTCACAAATTAAATCAGCTGTTGTTTACATTTAGAGGTTATGTCATACGGAAATACATATGTACGTTTGAACGCAAAAATTATGAATCATATGTAAAACGCTAATTTTGACACACACACGGAATTACGTATGGATCGTAAAACTGAATTTACATATGGAAAATACACATTGTGTAAACACACCTTAATTTAGCTCACGGTAGAAACAGTTGAATTATTTTTGTTGTGAAACTTTTTCAATTCTCTTTTAAAGTTGTCTTAATATTCACACAGAGCAATTTATTGCCGCAACTTTTCGTTTTCTTTCTCATTCAAATTCTTCCATTTTTGAAAGTTCATTTTATTTAGTTTGTGTAAAAAGAATTTATTATTGGTTCATAGTGAAACATCTATTTGTGTGAAAAAATGGAAATAAAAGAAAAAATGAAATAAAAAAATAAAATAAATGAAATAATAATAATTGGCTTGAGTGGAGTTTAGGGGCAACTCCCCGATCAGTTTCAATTCTCACCACTTATAAAACATTTTATTGCGGTTCTAGGAAAATATTTTCTTTTCTGCGGTCGAGCCTATTTCCCGAGTTATGGATTTCCGAAGCTTTTACTTGAGTGCCTTTTATTTAATATTCTTAAATTTAAAATCACTTAACCCATTATGAACCTATTTCAAATTTTGTATTTTTGCAATAGTTTTTTCTTAAACATGGAATTATCGGGTAAACAGACATATGTACATCATGTGTGCTTTTACGTAAACTGAATAAAAGCTGGGTCCACTAGCTTCATTTTGATATATATTTCAACCTTCTAACCCTTTCAGGACCGGATAAACTATCACTTTTTTACGGAAATTAACCCACTAACTACTGTTTTCGTAATATTATGAAAATTTTTGCCTGCGGCACTTAAAAAGAACACAAAAAACATATAGAGGAATTAACCCACTATCAAATATATTTTCATATTATGAAAATTTTTCACAGCGAAGCAAATGAAAAGAAATGTCAAATAATAACCTGCAGCTAACTTCGTGTTTATAATTATGAATGGCACAAAAAAACGAATTGCCGAGTACAAGCAACTCCGTTCCAAATACCCCTCTTCTTCCCCTCTCTCCTACAAACTCAAAATTGCTCAACAAAAATTAAATTTTGTGAACTGGGTCTATGATTGCATAATTTTTTTTGTGGCTTTTTTTGAACTGTGAATGTTTTCGTACAACAATTATTTTCGTTCACTGAAATATTACAACAAACAAACGCGGTTTTTTGTTTTTTAGAGGTGTCTACAAATTTTTGTTCATATCTCAGCACAATGACGCCTGATTTGAACCATTTTAAATACCAACCTGGTGGGAATAATGGCAAATATTATCGTAACCTTACCCAGTACGTATGTTCTGTAACTCTCACATCGGAAAGTTTTCACATGGAAACCAGTCCCATTCGACTGGTTCTGTAACTTTATTTTGTGAGAAATATCTGTCACGCAACGTTTTTTTCGCATATATTGGAAAAATGAGAAAAAAGTGTTTCTGTAAAATAGACATGTGAGAAGTTTTGAAATTGAACTGTCTAATTTACTCACAATTGAAATCGATGTGAAATACGTATTTAAATTCAGTTGCTTAAAATATATACATATACATAAAATATATAAATATTGGAGAAAAGGTAAGAAATATGTTAATCTTTTATTTATCATTTACTTTTAAGTATTTACATACAATTATGCAGAAAGTATAAAGAATTTCCCGAATTTCAAAAAAGCTTTGGCTAAAGTCAATTTTAGTGCCTACTCCCCAATTTCTTTAATTTTTTGGAGGCGATAGGGGCTTTTGGTGTTATTTAGGAGAAATATTTTTTTTGCGGTCGAGCCTATTTTCGGAATTATGGACCGACAAAGCTTTGACTTCGATTTGTGCATAACTTTGTTACTTATTATAGGATTGCAGCAATATATATATCATTGGAAAGCGTACTTGAGTGCGTCTCATTTGGTATTTCAAAAGTCGAAATCCATTAACCCGTTGCGAACCTATTGATTTTTTTGGAATTTTTTTTCCAAAACGTCCCATTATATCATAAAATTATCTATATAATGTTGGTATTTACAGCAACTGAATAAAAGCTGGGTCCACTAGCTCCATTTCGATGTATGTTTTGACTTCTTAGACCTTTCAGGACCGGAGATATTAGGGATTTTACCTAAACTTTTTATTTATTTTTTGCCGAAATTAACCCATAATATATTATACTATTATTCTACTCTTATATATTCGTCTTATTATGAAAATTTGTTTGAAAAAATCGCGCGAAATTAAGCTAGTGGATCCAGCTTTCATTCAGTTGTTGTAAATATCAACACTATATAGATCATTTTTGAGATAATGGGACGTTTTCGAAAAAAAAATTTAAAAAAAATCAATAGCTCCATAATGGGTTAATGCGTTTCGAATTTTGAAATGAAATGAAAGGTACTCAAGTAAGCTTTCCAATGGTATATATATTGCTGAAATCCGATAATAAGTAACAAAGTTATGTACAAATCAAGGTCAAAGCATTGTCGGCCCATAACTCCGAAAATAGGCTCGACCGCAAAAAAAATTATTTCTCCCTAATCACACCGAAAGCCCCTATCCCCTCCAAAAAAAATTTAAAAAATCAGGGATAGCCCCTAAACTAGACTTGTTCCGAAGTAGGAAGTGCTCAGAATATCGTTAAATCCCATGGGAGGCAACGTTAAATCCGTGGTGCAGTGGAAAGAGGTAAGTTAAAATTTGTTTCGTTTGATTGAGAAGATTATGAAATTTTTTCTCATAGTGTTGTCTTAACTTAAAATCTGGAGTTAAGAAGCAATATTCGAGAAGCGTCATGAACAAAATCGATGGTGGATCATTCAAGAACGTACCCCCCGAGTTAAGCTCTTTTGAATACCAAATTCTGGCCATTATCACGATGGATGCTGTTGATGGTGATTCGGTTACACCAGAATCAGGAGTAGTAGTTAAATGTTACATAATTCTATATATTGACTGTATGTACGTATAATTTAATTTATTGTGATGTCTATTGAGGTTTACATACTATACATAATATATAAAATTAAATTTTTTTGTTACGTAATCTTTATTTTTTTTTTTGATTAGTAAATAAAAATGTTATTGTTAAATTAAATTAAAATTTTTATTGATTTTTTGTATTTTTTCTGAATAATTTTATGTTTACATTTAATTGCTTTGTCTGTTTTTATTTTTTTGACAGCTGTCTTGGAATATTCCAATAAGAACGTAACCAGTGTTGTAACTTTTCACATTAAAATACAGACAGTTTTTACTTACAAATCGAGAAACAGTGGGATTTTTTGTTTCATACTTTTTCGACGTGAGAACTTGTCACATAAAATACAGAACACGGGTACAGGTAAATTGCATATTTTGTGAATAAGCGTGAATCCAACAGACAGACGGACATCTCTATATCGACTCGAACCAGGGACGTGCGGTGAAGTTTTCCACTGGGTGTTCACCACATTTTAAAATTTTAAAAATATGTCTACTCTCAGTTTTATCCAGGACCACGACAAGGACGCGATAGACAAGATCCCATTTTAATTTTTTTTTTTTTTGTTATTTTTAAATTTTTTTTTTGTTTTTATTTTTTTTTTTAATTTTTTTTTTTTTTAATTTTTTTTTGTATTTTTTTTTTCATTTTATTTTGTTATATTTTTTTTTAATTTTGTCTTTTTTTATTTGTTTTGTCTATTTTTTTTTTTGTTTTTTTGTTGTTTTTTTTACATTTTATTTTAAATAGGACTTTTTTTTATTTATAAACCAGTTCAATTCGCCTTGATTTTTGAACAAAAACTTCAATGACACCATCATAAAAATCTTTTCTATTTTTAAGCTGTTTTAAAAATGAATTTTCAATGGATAATATAGCTAGATCAGACAATCTTTGTTCTAGTATTTGGTTTCTAGAATATGTCTTTATTCTTTTAAGTGCTGAAAACGATCCCTCAAGAGAGCTTGTGGAAACAGGGATCGTTAAAATTAACAAACTTAATTTATAAACTTCAGAAAAAGCCTCCTTTTAATCAAAATTAATTAAGTTATTTGGCATGTCAAACACTGCAATGTCATGGAAATGGGAATGTGAGTAAAATACCACCAATTCGTTTTTTAATTTAATGAAATCGAAAAAATTTTCATAATAGAGTTTTAAGCTTTCAAATGCTTCATTCGGAAATAACGTTTGGTAACTAGCATATTTTTTTAAATTAAGCAATTCTACAAATTTTAAATTCTGTATAGATTGAAACCTAGTTTCCATTTGTTCAAATAACGTTTCAATTATATGATTGTAAGTTTTTTTGTATCTCAATTCGAAATTTTCAATATTTTCTCCACGCTTTAAGGCTACACAAGCATTATTTTTTGACATAGAAAATGTATCATCAAACTTAGATTTTTTAGCTAATATTTGTTTCTTAGTTAATTCAATATGTTCCCAGCAATATTGAATATCTAAGTATTTTTTTTGAAGAATATCAAACAATACATCAGTGTATGAAAAAATGTCGTTAAAAGTATTTAGCATGAAAACTGTATTAAATGAGATTAAAAATTGCAAAAACCCTCTAGCTTGAATTGCATCCGCACCCCAAGTATCAGGGTCTTCTATCATTTCTTCAAATACTATTATTAGATCTGAACGGAAAGTGTGAACTATATTAAAAAGTCTAGACGAATAATTCCATCTTGTTGTTGCCACAGTTGGGATTCTACGTTTTACGACCTGATCGAAAAAATAAGTTCTTTTCGTGGATTGATTAAAAAAAGCAGATAGCCCGGATAATGTTAAAAAAATATTTTAGTTTCGTTTATAAAATTTACAGATTGAGATAATACTAAATTTAACACATGAGCATTACAATGAATAAAAATAGCATTAGGAAATTGGTTTTTAACCTTAGCTTGTGTTCCATTCAAAGCACTCGACATGGCAGCTGCACCATCATAGGTCTGAGCTACTAGCTTTCCTCCCCAATTCTTAAGTTTTATTAAGTCTATTAATTTTGTGGAAATAGCGTCCGCTGTACGATCATCACTTACGTCCATATATTTGTCAAATCTCTTCCTAGCAAATCCTTTGTTGTCAACATATCGAAAAACGATAGATAATTGAGATTTTTTCTTTATATCGGTGGTTTCATCAAGCATTACAGAGATAAATGAAGCTTCATTTATCTCTTTTTCAATATTATTTAAAATAACGGTGATAATAGAGTTAATCAAATCGTTTTGTATATGATTGGAGGTGCCATTAAAAACCTGGGATGACGATAAATGACGTTCCAATTTACTGTCATATTTTGCAATTAAGTGTAAAATTTCCACATAATTACCTCTATTCTCAGAACTTTCATTTTCATCGTTACCTCTGAAAGCAAGTTCTTGCTCACCTAGAAAGCATACAGTATCTACTAAGCGCTCGAATACACGTCGGTTTTCTGAAACCTGTTCGTTGTGTCTCGATACTGAAGTGCGTTTTTGTTCGTCAAGTTAAAGGTCAACTCGAACATTTTCAAATGTTTTTAATGTCAAAGTGTTACTAATGTGTACTCGAGACGTTTGATGTTTTGTCATATAAGCAGTTAAATGGTTTAAATCATTAAAACCTGTGGCCCAAACTCCTTTTTCATTATTAGCAGAAAAAAGCAAGCACGGCCAACAAAATAACTTGTTAATAATGGGACAACCACATAACCAAGATTTATCCTTATAATAGGAAATCTGAAAATGTCTAATAAAAGTTTTATTTTTTGTTGTTAAATTAGGAAGTTCTGGAGTTGGTCTTCCTAATTTAATTATTTGATTTTTCTCTTCGATTTTTAGTCTTGAAAACGAATTTTCTACACATTTTTCAATGGAGCATTCACATATCATTTTTGCGTCTGCTTGCATTCAAAATTAGATGCAAAATGAATTACCACCACGCAACTGCAATGTTCAGCTTTTCTGTAGAACCATAATACTTTTTTTGAATGATACACCTACTTTGCGTGGGTTTGTTTTATATGAATATGTATGCAAGTATTTTCTCTCTCAATTTTTGCAGTTAAATATTTGTTTTTGTTTATAGGGCTACCATATTTATCGGCATTTTGCCGATTTTTTGTCTCAAAATTATCATAAGGCCTTAATCAGCTATAAAAACATGGTAACTTTTTATACTCCTCTTAAGGTGTGTTTACACTATGTGTATTTTCCATATGTAAATTCAGTTTTACGATCCATACGTAATTCCGTGTGTGTCAAAATTGCCGTTTTACATACGATTCATAATTTTTGCGTTCAAACGTACATATGTATTTCCGTATGACATAACCTCTAAATGTAAACAACAGCTGATTTAATTTGAGAATTTACAAAAAATTATTGTTAAAAATAAAGTTATTTGTTTTATATATTTTTTAATTGTTAATTAATATTAAACAATTTATTTTTCTCTCAATATTAATCTTCATAATTTACTCTGTTTTTCTTTCGCCACAAGCAGTGTTGTATTTTCATATGTTTATCTTGCCAAAATAGAACTTGCTCTAATTGAAAAATTTACATATGTCTTGCAAAATGTGTTGTACATAAACAATGTTTGAAAGGGTTCACACTATGTGTACAAATGACACGTGCTAAAAAAATAAGAAAAACACGAGCAAAACACGTAGTGTGAACGCAGCTTTAGTGATAGAGGGTATATGTTAGAGCTGTCAACCGATTAAGAATAATTCGATTATTCGAGCAAAGAAAACCAAACTCTTGTTCAAATAATTTTAAAATGACGATTTTCTAATAAAGAAAAAATCGGTTAATTTATGTCGATGAATCGAATAATTAATTTTTAAAAATATTGTTTTTATTAAAAAAGAATTTAAACAAATTTTTAATTTTCTTTTTAATTATTAAATTAATTTGCCGAAAAAATCAATAATATATACAGTATGTGGAAAAAATAAGTTGTCAAGATTAAAGTTTTATTACAAAGTTTAATAACTTTTACAAGTAATTTGAAATCGATACGATTCCTTCATAGTATTTGTTTACATTTTCTATATTTTTAAATGAAATAACATTCATTTAAACTAAAATATTACACTCTTCGTTTAAGGCAAAATACAAAATTAACTAAAAAAATTATGTTGAAAAAGTAAGTTGTCAAAACTTTAGTAGCCACAGTGTCCATACTTTCGAGAAGGTAATTTACCCAATCTATTTTGCATAGAGTTCACTAGGTTTAAACATTCTGTTTGGGAAATATTACTCCAGTTTCTGAAAATGCAATCCTTCAAACCATCAAGATTTTGGGGCATTTCTTCAGCAATACGAATTTTAAGGATAGCCCACGCGTTCTCGATAGGTGACAAATCGGGACTTTGTGAGGGCCACTTTAAAACATTAACATTTGTGTTTTGGAGGTATTGGGAAACTATTTTTGCTGTGTGTATTGGCGCATTATCCTGTTGAAGAATGAAGTTTGGCCCTATTAGACGACGTCCGTCTGGAATAGCATGTTCTTCCAAAATCTGTAAATATACAGCCGCAGTAATTTTACCCTGTAACAATGCTACATTACCAGTACCATTTGAACACATGCATCCCCAGACCATTAAACCCTTTTCTACAGCCTTAACGGTGGGTAGAGTGCACTTGTATGACAGTTGTTCTTTCGGGTTGCGCCAAACGTAGACCATACCATGAGAATATTTTAATCTAATCATCGATTCATCCGTCCACAACACATTATACCAAAATTCTATAGGTTTTAAAACATGTTCTATATAAAACTGACGTCTTTTTGCTGTATTAACTTTACTTAAGTAGGGTATCTTACGGGCAACACGACCATGCTTATTGTTTTGGCGCAGTCTGTTTCGAATGGTGTATGTTGAGGGGGCCTCTTTACCTTCATTAATAATTTGGGCTCTAATTTTTGGCACGGATTTGAAAGAATCAGAGTTGGAAATTTCTAATATGAAATTTCTAACACGTTCTGTTGTTATTTTTGGCCGTCCAGGGCGGAGTTTTCTGGAAACTCTATCATCATTGTTATAGGCAGCAATGACTTTCCATTGAAGTTTGAGATTTTTCAAATTTTTCAGCTATGTATCTCTGAGTGTGACCATCTTTATAAAGATTAATTATTATTTTACGTTCTTCGTCGGTTAATTGCCTAAATTTTCCCATATTTTAATCTCTAAAAGAGTTATTAAAACAAAATAAAATCAAGTCACTTTACAGACTTTTTGAGCAAATCGAAGACATTAATTTTTCTTACCGAATGCTTAAATCTGTTTCACAATTATATTTTTATAAAAAATTAATAGAAATCAAACTTATAGCGGCCACTTAAAGAACTCCACAATCAATTTTTTCACTTGACAACTTACTTTTGCAACACTTTTCCAAAGACTAGTTTAGAGAAATGCTAATTACTTTAAGTAATATGCTGTTTCCAACAACAAAAATTTATGAAATTTATCTCAAATAACGGTACTTTAAAATTATCTAAAACCAGTTTACAGTGAAGATCAAAAAGAAATTTATTCAACAAGTTACAAAATTTTTTTATTTGATAACTTATTTTTTCCACATACTGTATGTATATACTTTATAGCAATGGTTTCTAACCTTTTTTGCGCCATGCCCCACTTTTAAGTTAAAAAAAAAAATATTGTTAATAAAAATAAGTTTTATAAAATTTTTAACAGTAATTTTTCATTTGTCGTTTTTTTAGATTTAAGTGCCGATTTGTTTTAATTATGCCGATTTTTCATCAAAATCATCTGGCACCCCTGTTTCTTTAGCATAAAAAAAAGTTGCTGCTTTTTACTCACACTCTGTAATGAATGTTAACTCTATAACTTTTTTAGTTGTTCAAATGTTAAATAGAACACATTTTGCATATATTTTTCTAACAGATTTTGTTTGTGTGTGTAGTTATTCTAAAGACAGCATTGTTCTCTGAGTTCTGTTGAACACTTGTATGCCTTTTTTCATTGAATTTGTTCTGGTTGTATAACAGCACAATTTTAAAATATATTTTTATTAACATTGTCTGGCGTTCTGTAACAGTTTTTAACACCGTATTGGTACATTCATAAAAAAAAGTAGGCAAACAATAGTTTATAAAAAAAATATGTGTGCGGAAATATTTTTGAAGCTAAGAAAAAAAAAATATATATAAAATATAAAGCTGACACGTTAATAGGAAAAAATTTAGGGTGTTCAGAGAACACCTCCGCACATTAGACGGAACGTCACTGACTCGAACTGTGATAAGGATCAAGAATATATACTCTATGGGGTCGAAAATTAGCTTTTTCGAAGTTACAAACGAAATGACAAACCTATATATGCCCTCCGCCATAGGTGTGGAGGGTATAAAAGTGAAGTTCGCAAAGCACGTCAAAAATACAAATAGTCGAAAAAAAATAGCATTAACGTCACATGGAATTCGTTTTTAAATAAATGCTTCATCACAATGACGACATAATATCATATATTTAGAGAAGTCGAGCCATTCAATCATAATGAGCACAGGATTGGGGATGTAGTCACTTTGAAGATGTTGACAGATTGCAAAGATACTGAAATCTGAATTGCAGGATAGCTGTTTGTATAAATTATTTTATTAATTGTACTTACTATGTAAGTTATCTTTCTTATGCAGAATTAAAAGTATTTATGAAGTAAATTTTTATTAATTTTATTATTTCTTTAGTTACAATACAATACAGTTTTAGTTATTAGTTTTTTGAAACAATTCAGATTAATGAATTTCATAAATTTCTTTTACAACATAATTTCTTTACCTACTATGTAGGTCTGAGTTTACTTTTCAAACTAAAGCTATTTTACTTAATCACAATTTTTATTTTTTTATTAATTTATTTATTAGGTCAATGGAATAAATCCTTACAGACCTGTATAAATGATATAATTACATATGTACATATATTGAAACAATTAAAAATAAAAAATAGTTAGGAATTTAAGAAAATAATGATATTATGCTTAATTACATCAGTGTTCAACGAAAAATCAATTAATTGATAAAGATTATTATAATCATATGTTAGAGCTGTCAACCGATTAAGAATAATTCGATTATTCGAGCAAAGAAAACCAAACTCTTGTTCAAATAATTTTAAAATGACGATTTTCTAATAAAGAAAAAATCGGTTAATTTATGTCGATGAATCGAATAATTAATTTTTAAAAATATTGTTTTTATTAAAAAAGAATTTAAACAAATTTTTAACTTTCTTTTTAATTATTAAATTAATTTGCCGAAAAAATCAATAATATATATGTATATACTTTATAGCAATGGTTTCTAACCTTTTTTGCGCCATGCCCCACTTTTAAGTTAAAAAAAAAATATTGTTAATAAAAATAAGTTTTATAAAATTTTTAACAGTAATTTTTCATTTGTCGTTTTTTTAGATTTAAGTGCCGATTTGTTTTAATTATTCCGATTTTTCATCAAAATCATCTGGCACCACTGTTTCTTTAGCATAAAAAAAGTTGCTGCTTTTTACTCACACTCTGTAATGAATGTTAACTCTATAACTTTTTTAGTTGTTCAAATGTTAAATAGAACACATTTTGCATATATTTTTCTAACAGATTTTGTTTGTGTGTGTAGTTATTCTAAAGACAGCATTGTTCTCTGAGTTCTGTTGAACACTTGTATGCCTTTTTTCATTGAATTTGTTCTGGTTGTATAACAGCACAATTTTAAAATATATTTTTATTAACATTGTCTGGCGTTCTGTAACAGTTTTTAACACCGTATTGGTACATTCATAAAAAAAAGTAGGCAAACAATAGTTTATAAAAAAAATATGTGTGCGGAAATATTTTTGAACCTAAGAAAAAAAAAATATATATAAAATATAAAGCTGACACGTTAATAGGAAAAAATTTAGGGTGTTCAGAGAACACCTCCGCACATTAGACGGAACGTCACTGACTCGAACTGTGATAAGGATCAAGAATATATACTCTATGGGGTCGAAAATTAGCTTTTTCGAAGTTACAAACGAAATGACAAACCTATATATGCCCTCCGCCATAGGTGTGGAGGGTATAAAAGTGAAGTTCGCAAAGCACGTCAAAAATACAAATAGTCGAAAAAAATAGCATTAACGTCACATGGAATTCGTTTTTAAATAAATGCTTCATCACAATGACGACATAATATCATATATTTAGAGAAGTCGAGCCATTCAATCATAAGGAGCACAGGATTGGGGATGTAGTCACTTTGAAGATGTTGACAGATTGCAAAGATACTGAAATCTGAATTGCAGGATAGCTGTTTGTATAAATTATTTTATTAATTGTACTTACTATGTAAGTTATCTTTCTTATGCAGAATTAAAAGTATTTATGAAGTAAATTTTTATTAATTTTATTATTTCTTTAGTTACAATACAATACAGTTTTAGTTATTAGTTTTTTGAAACAATTCAGATTAATGAATTTCATAAATTTCTTTTACAACATAATTTCTTTACCTACTATGTAGGTCTGAGTTTACTTTTCAAACTAAAGCTATTTTACTTAATCACAATTTTTATTTTTTTATTAATTTATTTATTAGGTCAATGGAATAAATCCTTACAGACCTGTATAAATGATATAATTACATATGTACATATATTGAAACAATTAAAAATAAAAAATAGTTAGGAATTTAAGAAAATAATGATATTATGCTTAATTACATCAGTGTTCAACGAAAAATCAATTAATTGATAAAGATTATTATAATCATATGTTAGAGCTGTCAACCGATTAAGAATAATTCGATTATTCGAGCAAAGAAAACCAAACTCTTGTTCAAATAATTTTAAAATGACGATTTTCTAATAAAGAAAAAATCGGTTAATTTATGTCGATGAATCGAATAATTAATTTTTAAAAATATTGTTTTTATTAAAAAAGAATTTAAACAAATTTTTAATTTTCTTTTTAATTATTAAATTAATTTGCCGAAAAAATCAATAATATATATGTATATACTTTATAGCAATGGTTTCTAACCTTTTTTGCGCCATGCCCCACTTTTAAGTTAAAAAAAAAATATTGTTAATAAAAATAAGTTATATAAAATTTTTAACAGTAATTTTTCATTTGTCGTTTTTTTAGATTTAAGTGCCGATTTGTTTTAATTATGCCGATTTTTCATCAAAATCATCTGGCACCCCTGTTTCTTTAGCATAAAAAAAGTTGCTGCTTTTTACTCACACTCTGTAATGAATGTTAACTCTATAAATATTTTTGAACCTAAGAAAAAAAAAATTTATATAAAATATAAAGCTGACACGTTAATAGGAAAAAATTTAGGGTGTTCAGAGAACACCTCCGCACATTAGACGGAACGTCACTGACTCGAACTGTGATAAGGATCAGGAATATATACTCTATGGGGTCGAAAATTAGCTTTTTCGAAGTTACAAACGAAATGACAAACCTATATATGCCCTCCGCCATAGGTGTGGAGGGTATAAAAGTGAAGTTCGCAAAGCACGTCAAAAATACAAATAGTCGAAAAAAATATCATTAACGTCACATGGAATTCGTTTTTAAATAAATGCTTCATCACAATGACGACATAATATCATATATTTAGAGAAGTCGAGCCATTCAATCATAAGGAGCACAGGATTGGGGATGTAGTCACTTTGAAGATGTTGACAGATTGCAAAGATACTGAAATCTGAATTGCAGGATAGCTGTTTGTATAAATTATTTTATTAATTGTACTTACTATGTAAGTTATCTTTCTTATGCAGAATTAAAAGTATTTATGAAGTAAATTTTTATTAATTTTATTATTTCTTTAGTTACAATACAATACAGTTTTAGTTATTAGTTTTTTGAAACAATTCAGATTAATGAATTTCATAAATTTCTTTTACAACATAATTTCTTTACCTACTACATATGTAGGTCTGAGTTTACTTTTCAAACTAAAGCTATTTTACTTAATCACAATTTTTATTTTTTTATTAATTTATTTATTAGGTCAATGGAATAAATCCTTACAGACCTGTATAAATGATATAATTACATATGTACATATATTGAAACAATTAAAAATAAAAAATAGTTAGGAATTTAAGAAAATAATGATATTATGCTTAATTACATCAGTGTTCAACGAAAAATCAATTAATTGATAAAGATTATTATAATCACAACAAATTCTTCTAAAAGGATCAGCTAGAGCATAGTTGGTTTCAAAGATTTAACAAATAGTGGTTGGAATTGGCGTGATACTCGTTGAGGAACATTAAAAGTTATATTGTTGACAAGAAAGTCAGAACAGATTTCACCATTAATTAGGTTGATCATAAATGTTACTTTTAGCATAGTCCTACGGCTTTCCAAAGTAGGTAATTTTATTAATTTAAGTCGATCAACGTATGAAGGTAGATTAATTGCAGAATTCCAAGGTAAACAACGTAAGCAAAAGAGTAGAAATTGTTTCTGTACAGACTCGATTCGTTGAATATGAATGTTATAGAAGGGATCCCATATTATTGACCCATATTCTAAAATAGGTCTTACAAGAGATGTAAAAAGTTGTTTGGTTATGTAAGGATCAATAAATTCTTTTGCCCACCTTTTAATAAAGGCGAGTGTACCTCTAGCTTTATTAACTGTCATGGTGACGTGAGATACAAAGTTTAATTTAGGATCAAGTAGAATCCCTAAATCTAGAAAAGTATAAACAAGTTCAAGCATAAAATATAAAAATGCCACCGAAAAAATACCAAAGCAAGCCAAACCTGAAAACCATAAAAAAACGCAACTCAATCAAAACATATGGTTGACATAAATTCAAGTCAAGTGCCATGGTTCCACAATCATAAATCGTGAAAGTTTGAAGTGCACTGACTTGAGGACTGTTTACGCTGCAGAATTAAGGGACAAAATAAAATGCAGCGGTTTGAGGAAATGTTTTGTGAAACTGACACCCAAAACAATTAAAAGTGTGAATGGTCGTAATTGGTGCCAGAAAATAATAAATAAAAATGCCAGGGAATGCAATATGATATTGCGACATAATGACAAATGTTAAACACAGCAATACGAGATTGCGGCATACTCGTGCCCGTTGTGAGAAATTTGATGAGGGCAAAACATTTATAAAATAAATGAACTAAATTAGTCATGTTGGGTGGCAACATATTTATTTTTACAGAAATGAATGACGACATATGAATGTCCATCATAATGGGCGGTATGTTTTCTTTAAACATGAAAAATGAATGGCGAACTGATTTGTTCACCATATTGGACGACATAATTGGCGGACTGACTTATTCGCCATATTTGGGCGACGTATTTGTTGGCATGTCTTTCACAATATGTGACATGCCTTAACTTATACATACATTGAATTTAACGTACACTATTTGTTTGCAGAATCTCGTCTTGCATTCAAATCTCGTCTCATTCAAAATAATTAAAAAAGTTAATTTAAAATTAAGCTTACCACAACATGTTATTTCCAACCATGATATACATATATGTAAATGAATATATACATAAGTATATACCAATATATATTTATATATATTATGTATATTTTATTTTTTAATATATAAATCTGAAAGTAGGTTTCTAAATTGTACGGATTACAAATATAAATAATCGAATTTATTTTGTTCTTGGTAAGGTCGTATATTTTTATATACTTATGCTAATACTAGAAATAAAAAATATATCTAATAAAGCACTACTTGGCTTTCTTTGATACGTCTGTTTCTTTATAAGTCATCTTTTTAAATGATATACATTTAACAAAAATTCCAATAAATATGATAAGTGTCAAGGCTATTGAGGCTACCAAAACGAACTGAGGACTGTTCGCAACCGACTCAATGTATTTAGTATAAAAATTATTACTAGAAATAGGAAATAAACATAATACATTAATAAAATTGTAACAACCCAGAATTAAGTGACTTACATAGAAAGAAATTCTGGTGGAACCGATTCTGGATTTGTTTGTTTTAAATAGCTATTTTGGACAAACTCAATCAGCTTATTCGGAGTGTATTCCTTAGTCTTGTAGCGATAGACTTTGCCCTGACGAAGACTGCAAGAAAATATTTTTTAGTCTATACCTATATAAAATACTTTTAGTTTATTTAACTCACAATATAAATTCTGGAGATTCAGAAATGTCAAATCGTTTAGCTGTTGAAATACCGGCACCAAGGCGATCAATGCGTGCAACATTTAATCGATGTTTCAGTCGTGCACCCACAGCTTCCCAAGAAGCATGTAGACGCAAACAAGACACACAATCTGCAGAGTAACTTAAAAAACGAATGGTTTTGTTTAATAAAGTGGTGTAATTATTTAAACTTAAGCGATACTTACAAAAATATAAACCAGTCTCCAGTACTCGCACCTGTGGACGCTTGAGTCAGATGTTCGAAGTTTCCATCAGAAAGTTCTTTAACTATTGGCTCTTGATTTTCACTGAACAACTGTGTGATTTCCTCACCGATTGGTTCACCATCATATAGTAGTGGTGTGCCACGTCGGAAGTAGATTAAAGCCGGTTCTTTGGACGGACCATAAAGATTAACCATGTGACTATTTTGCGCCTTGACAACTACTGCGCCAATGCTTTCCTTCAGTTCATTTTGTATATTTTCCAATATAATTTCTAACTCATCACATTTCTGGCAGTTATTTTTGACTAAATAAGTGAAGCATTGTTAAAATTTTTACATAAAATTATTTGTGTTAATGTTTAGTAAATGAGTTCCCTTTACTCTAATCAGTACTAAAAATTACTTACTAAACAACACGATGAGATTATCTTTGCCAGTGAGCAAATGCACTAAGTCTGTATCATCCACTTGATCAATAACTGCTCTTGCATTTAATAATCTAATAAAAAATATAATAAACCAACATTTGAAACAAGTGCGTACAGCGTTATCCATCTTAAATATAATTTAAAACTAATGAAACTCATAAACGACAGCGGCTACACGACTACAGCCTGTCAAAAATTAAATACAAACGTATATAAGAAAACGATTATTTTGACACCGACACAGCTACACGGCTACACGACAACTTTTGTCGCTGTAGTCAACTTAGGATAATTTATATTTTTGTTGGCTCCAAAACAAAAAACATCGCAAAATGATGATGCATTATAAAGAAGTAATTGTATATTTAAGTCAAGTTTATATACAATCATGCATGTTTTTCTATTTTAATAAAGTAAAAAAGAATATAATTGGCACTACTGAAATAAAAATGCATTTGTATAAAAACAGCTGTTAATATTGTTGTTATAATCTGCGTTCACACAAGGCAATTTTTGTTGCGCAACTTTTTTTCAATTCTCTTTTAAAGTTGCCTTAATGTTCACACAGAGAAATTTATTGCCGCAACTTTTCGTTTTCTTTTGCTTTCAAATTCTTACACATTTGACAGTTCACTTTATTTGCTTGTGTAAAAATAAATTATTATTGGTCCGAAGTGAAAAATCTATTTGTGTGAAAAAAATGGAATTCAAAGAAAAAATTAAATAATAAAATAAATGAAATAATAATAATTTTTCACAGCGAAGCAAAGAATAAAAAGAAATGTCAAATAAGAAGCTGCAGCTAACTTTGTGTTTATAATTACGAATTGCACAACAAAACGAGTTGCCGAGTACAAGCAACTCCGTACCAAATGCTACTCTTCTTTCCCCTCTCCTACAAACTCAAGAATTGCGCAACAAAAGTTGCCTTGAGTGAACTCGGCCTAAGTTGCTGTCGTTTCAAAAAAAATTAAATAACTGACTACACGACTACAATTCCTACCAGCAGCATTTGTAGTCGTGTGTTCGTGCAGCCGCAGTCGTCTATGGGTTTCATGCATAATGCTAAAATGTATCCGTACCGTAAATGTAACGTTGGCATTTAGTGCAATTATAGAAAGTAAAAAACGAACCAGCATGTTGCTGTGTAAAATTAACCAAAACTTTATCAGCTGTTCACAAATGTCACATACAGACGTAGCAAAAATCTATTTTCAATAAATTGGGACGTTCCGGTTACGTGACAGTTGAGTTCGGTAACTGCTCTAAATGCTTTTCATGTAACAGAAAAAATCAGCTGACACCTTTGGTTACGGTTACGTGTGGCTAACTAGGCCTTAACATAATCTTACAGGCTACGTTGCGTACAGCGTAGCTAAAATTAATATGAATCGCATCTTTTTAAGAGCAGGGCGTTATCGTGATTTCCACAGACGGACATCACTTTGTCAGCTCCGCTTGCTATAAGGATCACGAATATATATATTATAAGGGGTCCAGATTTTTTTTCTAATTATTACAAACTTATATAAACCCTTTGCACACTGGTGTGGAGGCCGTAAAAACTTAGGTAAGTTGACCTTTTTATAGGCAGTCGATAATCAAATGTGGAAAAACGTATTTAATTTAACAAAAATAATATGTCAAATATATTTTAACAGCTTTTATTATAAATCGTTTAAAATCAATAAATTAATAAATAATAAAGTGAGTGTATAAACACAATCAGACCGTTGAATTCCTTTTTATATAAAGTAAACATCAAAAAACGCAAAGCTGTCCGCATTGAAATCATTTATATTTATATATGTGCGTGCCGATTGCCTCGAATTTCAAACGAATAGTTGGCAACGCGCATTTTTTACAATGTATTCCAATAGTTAAAGGAGTGGATTCTCCAGTTTGGGATAACTAATTTTAACAGATATAAGACTAAAATAAATATTAGAACATTTATAATAACTGAATTCTTGTTTTTCAATGGAATTTATTGGGACTGGAATACTCCAAGGATGATTCCAGTAAAATGGGGCACTGTGACATGAAGCAGGGTATGTCAAATCTAAGCCTAGGCACAGGCGGACAAAAAAGTTTTGCTTGCAAAAAATCGCTCTTGGCGTTTCTGGACAAACTGGGAATCTTTATTTTTGTGGTCAGACCCACTTTTCGGACAAACAAAGCACTGTGACATGGAGCACGGTATGTCGAATTGAAGCTAAGACTTAGGCGAATCTAAACAGCCAAAAAAGGCTTTGTTGTGATGCTGGGGGAAAAACAAGCGAGGTTTTTTTCCGCTTCAGGCTCTGTTACCATACCAACGCCAGGCTTTGCTGCGAGGTTTTTTTCCGCTTCAGGCTCTGTTACCATACCAACGCCAGGCTTTGCTGCGATGCTGGGGGAAAAACAAGCGAGGTTTTTTTCCGCTTCAGGCTCTGTTACCATACCAACGCCAGGCTTTGCTGCGATGCTGGGGGAAAAATCACTGCATTATGTGCATAATAATCCATATCGTTATATATATAGTGTAGTACAGTATATACTAACCTCTTCGTCGCAGTACATTTATTGTGCCCACCATCAGCATATATGTGAAAACCATCAAGAGAAGATGCAAAAGAAGAGTGTGCTTCTGTTGGGGAACGGACCGCAGCAAGGTAGGCCCTATCCCTAGGGTGGGAGACGATGATGAAGAGAAATTAAAAGAAAGGAAAAAAATTTTGCAAAAAGTTAAGTTTAATTTGGTACACATTCTCACCGGCACACAAAAGATGGTGACGATCACGTTCGGGAAGTATGCCTTTTAAGTTACGATGTTAGCAATGGGAAAAAGAGGGAAAGAAATTGTTGTTGTTGTTCTAACTGTTTTTTGGAGTTCTCTCCCTTCCTCGGTTTGCAGCGAAATAACTTTTGAATTGTTCTCTTACGTTTCTGCCTTCCTCTAAGTCCATCGTATGAGGGCGTAATCCTTCGCCTGCGTTCATATTGTTGGGGTACGGATCGCTCTCGCTTACACAAACATCTTTAATGTTTCCCTCGACGTCAAGTTGGACATTGTGTAGAACGCAAATGACTTTAACAATAGCGTCGGCAATTTTGGGCGTTGTACTTATTCGACCGTCTAATATCCGCCATTTGCTCGTAATTATTCCGAAGGCACGCTCAACGCAGCTGCGCGCACGGGAGAGCCTACAATTGAAAACATTGTTGGGGCATTGCTTGTCGCCTATGCGCAGAGAACTTCCTGGGTATGGAGTTAGTAGTTAGGAATCTAATAAAGGGTAAGCGTCGTCTTTCCGTGCAAAAAAATCGCTCTTGGCGTTTTTGGAAAAACTGGGAATCTTTATTTTTGTGGTCAGACCCACTTTGAATCTACTTAAGCTACAAAACGAAATGGTTTACCAAATTGTAGCGTAACACAACTCTCGTAGTGTGCTGTATAATACCCACACTGCATAGCGTACAATATTTGCAAATGCGGAAATAACAAATATCAATATTGTTGACCACTGCATTTGCAAAACATTGTATGACTGCGTATATTCTTATTGTATGTTGTTGTTACGCTGGCACACTTATGTTTATGCTGACCCAAGTGCAGGTAACACATTGTTGTTGTTAATATAGGTTGTAAATATGTATATAAAGAAGAACCTTTTATAATCAATTACTCATTAATAATTTATCAATCAATCAATTAATAGTTTAGCTCCTAGATAGAGCTGAAATAATAATAATAATAAATACTATTTAAAACACAAAAGTATCTTGTTTGCTATATGGCGATCCTGCCAGTGCTCCTTAGATGAGCATTGCAGAAAATATATATAATTCAAGGATTATGCTCTTAAATTGAGCAATCCTGAATATAATAATAATAAAAAAAAAAAACACATAATAATTTTGTCCTGGTGGATCAGCCACAACGATCCATCAGCTGCGTTGAAGGAAGATACTGTCTGGCCTAAAGACAGTGGAGCTTAAAATCAATGGCGGAAGGGCCAAAACCTATCTCCATAGAAGAGTATAGAAGAAGGACGGGCCAGCAGAAAAAGAAGGAAGAACACATCAATATACCCCTGGTGACAAAGAAAAAGAGGAGAGGCGGCTACGTCGCAAGGCTTCGAAGAGAAAAAGCAATTCTCTTAAGAATCCTCAACGAAACACCACCACCTTGGGACCAGGCTACGAGACTCTGGGCAAAAATTGATGATATTAATCATCTAATAAAACAACGAACGGGTAGTTCATCGTAGTTTTACACAAAAAAAAAAGTGGAGCATCCCGTTATGCACCCGTAGGTCAGAAAGCGTTAACCGCTCTTGACAAATAAACAAAAACAAATAAATAGAAAACACAATAATTTATAAGAGGGAAAAAAATTGTAAGAGATATAAAAAAAAAAAAAAAAAAAAAATAAAAATCCACAAAGGAATGTAGTTCAATTAATCTGATTTGTTCTGTATAAAAAGCTATTATTTAATCTTGATACAATTATATAAAGAGAAAAAATAACTTTTGTAATTATGCTGTTTAAGAGAGAAAAAAAAAAAAACACAAATTAAATTAAAATTTTTTTTAAAATTAAATATACATAAATAAAATGATGCATGTAAAATAGTATAAGCTATTGATAAAAATAATGAATTACTAGGGAAGATATATAATTAGCAAGATATAAGATTCGGTTAGATTATTGAGGCAGTCAGAAAAATATTTAATAGAAATAAATAATAGGAAAATATGCAAAATAAATAGCGAAAGAAAATGGGAGGTCGTCAATCAAAAATAGAGAATCCCAATGCAAATGTTATTAATGAAGTTGAAATAAAAGAAGACTCAATCGACCTAAAATTAATTGAGTGTTGTTTACTAATAATAACCGTACTGATTAGCTTAAATTTTGCATTACATATTTATGCCTTAAACACCAAGAAATTAAAAAAGAAATATTTGAGCAGAGCCAATGACTTAAACAAAATTTAAATAATTTTCCCATGGATTGGCAAGAAATAATTCAGAAGGTGAGACTAATCAAAGAGGAGTTCGACAAATCTTATAAATGTTTAAATATAGATAGAAGCACAAAAGAGGAAACAATAATAAAACATATTAGAATCTTATGCGAAAAGTTAGAACAAATCAGGGTTTTGCTAAATGCAAATTATAACAGACTCACGACACCACATAGGACAGCTGCTGAAAGTTTTTTCTTAGATGTCAAGACTAGAATCCTGATTATATCATCTAAGAAGGGTGTTAAGGTAAAATTACCAGATACACTACACGAAGAGGTAAAATTCTTAGTAGAAACTGAAAATTCAGAGAATATTGGAACCTCTTTGGAAAGTACAGAAGTAAAAATGACACAAACAGTCGTTGACTTTCTGAACACAGCTTCAAAGCTGATCATAGAATTTGATGGAAAACCAGAAAATTTACGTTCTTTTATAGACTCGTTACAGTTAATAGAATCCATCAAAGGTGACCACGAATCTATCGCAGTCTCTTTAATAAAAACAAAGTTAAAGGGAAGTGCAAGAAATTTAATAGGTAATGAACAAACCATTACTGAGATAATACATAAACTGAAAAACTCAGTAAAGGGCGAGTCGGTTGAGGTATTGACAGCAAAAATAATGAATACCCGACAAAACAATAAAACTGCCAATAACTATTGCAGTGAAATAGAGAATTTACCGAAATCATTAGAAAATGCCTATTTATCAGATGGTTTGCCATGCGAATTGGCATGTAAATATTCAACACAGGTTGCAGTAAGGGCACTAACCAAAAATTGCACCATCGATAAAGTTAAACTTATCATGGAAGCAGGCCAATTCAGTAACATGAATGAGGCCGTTGGCAAATTCATAAACAGTTGCACTGAGGCAACAGGGCAACAAAATGCCGTATTGTATTTCGGGCAGAAGTTTAACCGAAATAATAACTACAGACAATATCGTGGAAGGTACAATTACCCACGCAATAATAGTAATAACAGTAACAACGGCAGACCCCAACAAAAACCTATTCACAACAGGGTTCAACAAAATCAGAACCACACACGTAACAGAAATTACGTCAGAGCAGCAGAGTCACATGAAAATGATTCGGAAAACTGCTAAAATCCTCTGAGATATATCATAATAACAATACCAACTACATATACAACCTTAACCTCAGCTTAAGTTTTTATGTTAATATAAAAATTAACGACACGAACAACACGGTAACACTGTTGGTAGATACAGGAGCAGACATTTCGGTTATAAAAACTAAACATTTTTATCAAACACAAATTAACAGAAACAGAACAACCACATTGAGTGGAATAGGACAGGGTAAAATTCGTTCAATAGGTAATGTATTTATTGACCTAAAATTTAGAGGTTTTTTGATACCACATGATTTCCAAGTAGTGCAAAATAATTTTCCAATACCTTGCGACGGTATCCTTGGAATGGATTTTTTTAAGAAGTATAAATGTATACTAGATTTCAATGGGAACCATGATTACCTCGTACTACGACCACCCAATCTGTCGCATGTAATAGAAATTCCACTTACGAACGGCTTCAATGGAATAACACTCCCACCAAGGTCAGAAGTGATTCGTCAAATCAGGTTTCCGGAGCTTGAAGACGATGTACTAATATCAAATCAAGAAATCGTACCAGGTGTCTTTGTACCAAATACACTGGTAAAATCAAATAACGCATTGGTTCGTTTTTTAAATACCACACATAAAATAGTAACAATTAGGCAAAATAACATAAAAACCGAGAAAATGTCTGACTATGAAATAGTAAAACAAAAACCACATGAAAATAGCCAAAGAAAATCTGAAGTTTTGGACCTTTTGAAGGGAAACTTTCCTGAACAGTTCAGAACAATTTTAACTAAGCTTTGTTTAGAATACAATGATATTTTTGGCTTAGGGACTGAAACAATTACTGCCAACAATTTCTATGAACAAAAACTGAGAGTAAAAGATAATCAACCAACGTATATTAAAAATTATCGCATACCAGAATCTCATAAGGAGGAGATAAACAAACAGGTTGAAAAACTAATAGATGACAAGATAATCGAACCATCATTTTCGGAATACAATAGCCCAATTCTGTTGGTACCAAAGAAATCACTTCCCGGAACAGATGAAAAAAGATGGCGCTTGGTGATAGATTATAGGCAGATAAATAAAAAACTAATATCAGATAAATTCCCGTTGCCTAGAATAGACGATATTCTAGACCAACTAGGTAGAGCAAAATATTTTTCTTGTTTGGACTTGATGTCCGGGTTTCATCAAATTGGTTTGGAAAAGAACTCTAGAGACTTGACGTCATTTTCAACAAACAATGGTTCATACAGATTTACTAGACTACCATATGGCTTAAAAATAGCACCGAATTCATTCCAAAGAATGATGACATTAGCCTTCAGTGGTCTGAAGCCGAATCAAGCATTCCTATATATGGATGACTTGGTTGTATTGGGATGTTCTGAAAAACATATGCTTTCAAATTTGAAGGATGTATTTGATCTTTGCCGTAAACACAATCTTAAACTACACCCCCAAAAATGTTCATTCTTTGTGAGAGAGGTAACCTACCTTGGCCACAAATGTACTGATAGAGGAATATTACCGGATGATAGTAAATATTCGGTGATAGAAAATTACCCGACGCCTACGGACGCCGATAGCGCACGAAGGTTTGTCGCGTTTTGCAACTATTACCGACGATTTATTAGAAACTTCTCTGAATATTCCAGACACCTTACAAGGCTATCCAAAAAGGGAGTACCACTTCAGTGGACAAAAGATTGTGAGTGCGCGTTTAAATACTTAAAGAAGGCACTAATGAGCCCAACATTGCTTCAGTACCCAGACTTTACGAAGGAATTTTGCATAACAACAGATGCGAGTAAGCATGCTTGCGGTGCAGTTGTAACACAGGAACATGAAGGTAGACACCTACCTGTGGCCTATGCATCTAAAACTTTCACTAAAGGCGAAAGCAACAAATCGACCATTGAACAGGAATTAACTGCCATACACTGGGCTGTCACATATTTCAGACCATATATATATGGAAAACATTTTTCGGTCCGAACAGACCATAGACCACTTTCATACCTGTTCTCCATGAAAAATCCAAGTTCTAAGCTAACGAGAATGAGACTCGATCTAGAGGAATATGATTTCACAGTAGAATATCTCAGGGGAAAAGATAATTATGTTGCCGACGCACTGTCGCGCATTACAATAAATGACTTAAAGGATATTAACGACAAGATTTCATCCGTTTTAAGGGTCACGACAAGATCGATGACTAAGGAAGAGAAAATTAGTAAACCAGTAGTAAATCAGCAAAATATCAATAATAATAATAAGCCCAAGGTATATATACCATTGAATAATATAGACGTCAAAAGATATTATAAATTAAAGATTTTACCCAACAGATGTTACATCAAAAAGGGCAAATCCATATATGCTAGCATAAGAATAGATGATTTGTTTACTAAAGGGAATATTGACTTAGGACAATTTTTCCCTAGGCTAGAACGAATAGCCTGTAAACTAAATATTAATAAGATTCAAATTTCACCACATGAGAAGATTTTCGAATTTGTCTCGATAAGTGAATTTGAGAATATGGGCAATAAAACACTGAATGAAATCAGAATAGCGCTATTAAACGAAGTAACTAAAATTGATAACACGAATGCAAAGGCAATACGTGAGATAATGCTGAAATACCATGATGATCCTATAGAAGGAGGACATTGTGGGATATATAGAACCACTGAGAAGATCAGGAGATACTATTACTGGAAAAATATGACAAAAGACATTGCCAAATATGTGAAAACATGCCATAAATGTCAATTGGCTAAAACGGAGAAACATATAAAAAGTCCAATGACAATAACGGAGACACCAAATAGGGCTTTTGATACGGTGTACGTAGATACAATTGGACCATTTCCAAAGTCATATTATGGAAATGAATATGCAGTCACAATGATATGTGACTTAACTAAATACTTGGTAACAATACCAATAAAAGATAAATCAGCTAAGACGATCGCAAAAGCGATATTTGAAAATTTTGTGCTTATATACGGTCCAATGAAGACGTTCATTTCGGATATGGGCACAGAATACAAGAACTCTATACTGACAGAGCTTTGCAATCTATTGAAGATAGATAAACGCACATCGACAGCACATCATCACCAGACGCTAGGTACGATAGAAAGAAGTCACCGGACTTTTAACGAATACGTACGAAACTACATATCAGTAGATAAAGACGACTGGGATGAATGGCTCAAATATTTCACGTACTGTTTTAACACTACACCATCTACAGTACATGATTATTGCCCTTATGAACTTATTTTTGGAAAAATTCCAAACAATTTTAGACAATTTAGTGAAGTAGATAGAGTTGCACCACTTTATAATATAGATAATTATGCTAAGGAAATTAAATTTAGATTAGAAGTAGCAATAGATAGAGTTAAAAAACTATTAGACATAAATAAAATAAAACAAAAAATTAATTATGATAAAACAAAATTAGATTACAATTTTAAAATAGGAGATTTAGTCTTAGTAAGAAATGATGCAGGACATAAGTTAGAGATGGCATATAAAGGGCCATATAAAATTAAGAAAATAGATTTCAGAAATAATGTAACCATAGTTGATAAGAAAACAAATAAATATAATAAGTTTAAACACATTTTTAATTTCATTTAGAACAGCCGCTTGTGCGACTGTTTCTGTTCACGTTTATTTATATATTGTTAGTATTTTATTTTCATTAACTCTAGGTTAGTATTTTTAAGTATATGTATGTCTGAGAATTAGCTTAGCTTGCTAATTCTCATAAAGATAAATAGAACTATTTTACATGTGTAGAAATGCAAGCAATGCATTTCTCACGCTTTAAGTTTGGTGTGTGCGGATATTGTTACATATAAATGGTTCAAGGTTACCATTTAAGTTACCGTACTGAAGGTAGGATAACTTCGACTTATCAAACACACTACACCTCCCTTTTACAGAAAAAGAATGATCAATAATTATTTGATCATTCTTTGATATTACTATTAATGTTATTATAATTTTATATTAATATTATATATATATATTTAAATTGAAATTATTATATTATTTAAGATTATGTGTCTATAAGTTTAAATTAAAATTATTAGATTATTTATAATCATTTTATATAAAAGTTTAAATTAAAGTTCCTATTATTTAAAATTTACATAAGGTACTTTCCTTCCCCTTTTTAAAAAAAAATTTTTTTTTTATATTAAAAAAATTTTTAAATTTCAATTTTAATTTTCCAATTGTATATTTAAATTTAATTTAAATTTATAGGGTAAGTTATTTAAAATTCTCAATTATATTTTAATCTAAATTTTTTCTATTTTGATTTCATAAATTGTAATATTTTCTAATTCTGTTCTTATGAACTAGAGAAGACCTATCATTTTCGTCCGTTATCCTTACATTTCCTCTGTCATCTACCTCAGTGACTTTGAATGGTCCGTTATATAATTTATCTAATTTATGCCCTGTTTCATTTCGAACTAAAACATAGTCGCCTACAGAAACATCTATCTTATTACAGTTCCTGTTGTACTGTTTCTCCCGTACTAACTTTGAATTTTGGAGGCTTTCCATAGCTCTTCTATGAGCCGTTTGCAATCTATACTTGACCTCCTTTGCATAGGCGTCAATATTGTATAGTGGGTCAATTTTACCATTTCCCAAGAGTTCAAAATCGGTGGGGGTTTTCCCATAGATTAGTTCAAAAGGACAATATTCATGGGCCGTAGACGGTGATGTATTATAACAGTATACAAAAAATTTCATCCACTCGTCCCAGTCAGACTTGTCATTAGATATATACGATCTTAGATACTCGTTAAGAGTTCTATGTGATCTTTCAATGGTTCCCATTGTTTCATGATGATATGCCGTAGAGGCCACTTTATCTATTTTTAAAAGGTCACAAAGTTCCTGGAGAACTTGGTTAACATACTCAGTACCCATATCGGTAAGTATTCTTCCCATAGGACCGTATGTAAGTACAAAGTGTTCCATAATAGCTTTAGCTACTACGTTTGCACTTTTATTTGGTATAGGTATTGCAACCAAATATTTTGTAAGGTCACAAATGATGGTCACGGCATATTCATTGCCATTATTTGACTTTGGTAATGGTCCAATCGTATCGATAAGGACAATGTCAAATGCTTTTGCCGGTGTTGGAGTTAAAGTTAAAGGTTCTTTGCCCTTCAATCTAGACTTATTCTTTTGGCATTTTTCGCATTTCTTGACATAGCGGGTTATGTCTCGCGTCATGCCTTTCCAATGATATTTCAATCTGACTTTCTTTATCATTCGAGTAATTCCGGGATGTCCTCCATATATGGGGTCATCATGATATCTACGCATTATTTTCAATTTCTCAGAATCGGTCTCAACTTTTAACAATTGTGGGATGAGTACTATTTTCAAATCTTGCAAGATCTTATTTCCATTTATTATAAAATTTTCCTTCCCATGGGTTATAAGCATACTGTCATCTAGTGACAATTGCAATGTTGTCAGACCTATATTACCAGCTACTTTTTCAAGCTTTGGAAAAAGAAGACCTAAGTCAACGATTCCATTAGTAACTAAGTCACGCAACTTATATTCGGAAAGTTTATTCTTTCCTTTTTGGATAACAAATTTATCCTTTGTAAAATGCAAACGTGGCACTTTACTGTACTCTTGGGCATTAATTGCCTCATATACTCTCACATTTTCTGATTTATCTTGTGTGCCAGTTTTCCTGGTATTCACACTTTTTCTCTCTTTGTCAGATTGTAGTCTAGTCTTTACTTTCATTATATTCGTAACTCCTATATTTCGTATGTCTGTAAATTCAATCCGCGACAGCGCATCGGCCGCGTGATTTTCTCCTCCCCTGATGTACTCTACTAGGAAGTCATATTCTTCCAAATCTAAGCGCATTCGCGTTAATTTTGATGATGGGTTTCTCATCGAGAATAGGTAGGTAAGTGGTCTGTGATCACTTCTTATCAGGAATTTTTTACCGTACACATATGGTCTAAAATATTGTATCGCCCAATGAATGGCAGCTAGTTCCTGCTCGATTGTCGATTTATTGCTTTCACCTTTAGTGAAAGATCTGGATGCGTACGCAATTGGTAACTGAATACCTTCATAATCTTGGCTCAGAACAGCCCCGCAAGCATGTTTGCTAGCGTCCGTTGTTATGCAGAATTCTCGGCTAAAATCTGGATATTTTAGAATCATTGGATTCAATAATTGATTTTTGAGGTATTTAAAGGAATTTTCACATTCCTCTGTCCACTCAAAAGGAATATTTTTCCTAGACAATTTAGTTAGATGCCGAGATGATTCAGCAAAGTTTGGTATAAACCTTCTATAATAATTGCAAAAAGCAACGAAGCGTTTAGCTTCATCACCGTTTTTCGGTGTTGGATAATTTTCAATTATCGAAAATTTGCTATCATCTGGCAAAATACCTTTGTCGGTACATTTGTGTCCTAGAAATGTCACTTCACGACAGAAAAATGAACACTTGTCCGGGTGTAACTTGAGATTATATTTTCTGCACATGCCAAATACCTCTTTTAAATTCTGTAACATATGGTCAGAAGAACAACCAATTACGACTAAATCGTCCATGTATAAGAAAGCTTGGGCTGGAGACAGCCCTGAAAAAGCTAACGACATCATTCTTTGAAATGAATTTGGTGCGATCTTTATACCATATGGTAATCGTTTGAATCTATATGAACCTTTTTCAGTTGAAAAAGATGTAATGTCCCTAGATTCTTCTTCTAATTCAATTTGGTGAAATCCTGATACCAAATCTAAACATGAAAAAAATTTCGCTCTACCTAGTTGATCTAATATATCATCTATGCGCGGAAGTGGAAACTTATCCGCTATAAGTTTCTTATTTATTCCTCTGTAGTCAACGACTAGTCTCCATCGTTTTTGTGTTGTACCCGGTAATGATTTTTTCGGTACCAATAAAATAGGGCTATTATATTCCGACATTGATGGCTCGACTATGTCATCATTTATGAGCTTGTCCACTTGTCTATTTACCTCTTCTTTATGAGAGTGTGGTATTCTATAATTTTTTATGTAGACTGGTTGATTATCATTCAGTCTGAGTTTTTGTTTATAAAAATTATTTGCACTGATTTTCTCAGACTCTAATGCGAAAATGTCTATATATTCAGAGCATAATTTCCTTAATTTTCCATCGACAAATTCAGGAAAATTTTTTGATAATCTTTTCAATTTTTCTCCATTTTTTCGAGAGTCATTGCTCTGATGGATGAATTCGTAGTCGTTAAGACTTTCTGTTATCAATTGAATATTGGGAATGATTAAGTCTTTGTCTGTTGTATTGACAATTTTAACCATAGGCCTTGACCCTAATGTCACTGTATTCGCAACATAAACACCTTCTTGTAGCATTTGATGAGGAACTAACACCTCTTTTTCATTGAACTGATTATTGATCAATCTAATCACTTCCGATCTTGCTGGAAGGGATATGGAATTTGCATCAGGTGCATTCATTAATGCTATTGATAAGTTATATGGGAAATTATCGGGTCTTAGGATAATTAAATTCTTATCACCCTGAAAATCTAAATTGCATCTATATTTTCTGATAAAATCCATACCTATAATTCCATCGCACGGAATCGGGAAGTCATCCTCGACAACATAAAATTCATGTCCAATGAGGATTTCTTCAATTTTCAAGTCTCCTTCGACTTTACCTATGGTGTTTATTATTCCTTGGCTTATTCCACTAATATTCGTCCTTTGACTTTCATCTATTTGCTCGTTAAGAACTTGTCCGATTTTAATTACAGATATATCGGCACCTGTGTCTACCAAAAATGTGGATCTGCTCTCATTAAATGATGTTCTTATCCTAATATAACTATAGAGACTTAGATTGATATTAAAAATTTTGTCAACTGCGTAATCAGGGGGGTTTGTCCGTTTTTTGAACCTATACTACGAATATTATTCAAATTTTCCCTATTATTACTAATTCGTATGTTATTCCAAATACATCTATTACGCTTATTTTCCCTATTTCTCTCTATTCGTCCTCGGCGCTGGTAATCTCCACACTGATTACAGCCGAGGGTTTTGACCGATCCCTGTCGATCGTAAGCGTTATTACAAGCATTGAGAAATTTTTCAATCACTCCGTTCATGTCCATGAAGGTACCTGCTTCCATTATTAATCTTACTCTCTCATTGGACGAGTTCTTTGTAATTGCCTTTACTGCCGCTTGAGTTGAGTATTTCGATGCAACTTGTATGGGTACACCATCATTGATGTAGGCATTTTCTAATGCCCTCGTCAATGTCTCAATCTCATTGGCATAGGAGTTTGGACTTTTACCTCCTTGACGTAAATTCAGAAGTTTCGCCGAGATAACCTCGACTGACTCGCCCTTCACTTTATTCTTAAGTATACCAATTATCTCTTGGAGTGTAGCCTCCGTTGAAATTAAATTTCTGGCTGTACCTTTTAATCTGGTCTTGACCAGATTAACGGCAAGAGCGTCATGTGTTTCCTTAATGGAATCCACTAATGTAAGGGCATCTAGAAAAGCTGTTAGGTTTTCTGCCCTGCCATCGAAATCGGGTATCAATTTCGAGGCTAAATGTAAAAATTGCACCGGTGTTTGTGCCATTATCTCTAACGGTGGTTCCCTATTATTATCAAAAAAATTCTATTCAATTCAGCTACCTGAAGCTTTGCCTCAACTTCTTACAAGTGATAATCACCAATAAAGCTAGGGAAATTTATCCCAAAATTATAATAAAAGAAAGCTATTATTTTTCTATACGAAATAATTTAGAATATCTAGAAATATATATGAACAATTCAACATGTAAATTTGATAATAAAAGGAAAAATTTTAATGTTCACAATAGAATAAGAAAATCCATTCGAAATTTCAAATTTAATACCGTTTCAAATTTTAAATTAAAAAATCAAAATTTCAATATTTACAATAAAAAAATTCAATAGTTAAATTTATATTGAAGGAATTCAAACTTTGTTTATATTTTTATCTTAATTTTAAAATTTAATTTTACGATTTTATCCAAAATTTAATTTACAAAAAAAATTTTTTTTTTCTCTTAATTTATTAAAAAAATTCTTATTATTCCAAATGGTCTTTCAATATCTTTCATGGAGATATATATTTTTCCCTTAAATTCAATAAATTAGTTTTCGCTTATTTTCAGAAGATAACTCTTTGTTAAAAAAAATTAATAATATGAACAATTTAGTGGAAAAAAAGATGTAAAAAAAAATTCCAAAATTCACACTTAAAACAAATAAAGATATGGTCGAAAATTCTGATCCAATAAAAGAAATTTTTTTTCAAAAAAAAATTGAAACATATATTGTAAATTTGTATTTTTAGTAATATTAAATACGGATATACAGAAATATATATGTTCCAGTTTTAAATCAATATGAATATATACTTTTTTTTTCAAAATATAAAAAAATTTATGAAAAAATGTTAATATAAACAATAAAATTCGGTATTAATAAAAATATTCAAATTTCAATATCCAAGATAAAATTCAATAGTTAGATATAAATTTTGGTGTAAATATATTAATTTTTTTTTTATTAGACGAATTTTCTTTTTATTTAAGGTTTTATAAAAATTTTCTTCTTTCTTTTAAATTTCCTTAAATTGTATTTTTTTAAGTAATTATATTTTAGTAACTAACGTAATTTAAAATGTGTTTGAAATAAAAATTTTAATTTATTCTACCTTTAATAGTAATTTTAAATAATGAAAAACTTAACTGTTGATTCTGCTGCTGGATCTGTTGCTGTTATTATTATTGATTCGTTGTTTATAGATGAGTTTTGTTGCTGTTGTTGTTTATATTTTTTTTGTTATTATAGTTGCAGCCGTTGTTGGTTGTTGCGACTGATGTTGATACACTTTCTTAATATAGTTGCAGCCGTTGTTGATTTTCCTTTTTTTTTTTTAGTTGTTGTTTGTGCTTTTTGTTTCAGGTGTCTCGGCTACACCTGTTTCATCTGAACAATGCATCGGCCGCATTGCCATAATTGTGATTT
The DNA here is from genome assembly GCA_963682025.1 of Cordilura impudica. Classification (NCBI taxonomy): domain Eukaryota; kingdom Metazoa; phylum Arthropoda; class Insecta; order Diptera; family Scathophagidae; genus Cordilura; species Cordilura impudica. The sequence goes on along the minus strand of OY821517.1, from coordinate 211,454,935 downwards.
TGATTATTAGGAATTATGCATTTTAGTTGATGTATATTATCATTTTATTACCAATTATTTTTAGTTATTTAAATGATATTTAAATGTGGTTTTAATTTCAGGTTATTTTTAACACTTTTCCTTTCTTGGTCGACATTTCAAGTATCGTTGATACATTTATTTTCACTTTGTCATTTTTGAACATGGTTTTGCATTGCAATATTTTATTTATTCTTCAGTTAATTAAAAGAGATACTCGAACATAGCTTCTTTTTTGCTTAATAATGTTTCTTATTATTTAATTATATTAAAGCACATCTTTTTTTTTACGTTTTGATATGTTTTAATTAAGTTTTTTAACATTTTATTTGCACAAATCAGTTCAATCAAAAATATTGTGTTGTAATTATTTGTCTAGAACACCAATTGTAAACTAATTTACATTCACTTTAGTTTAGTTTTCGCTTTTTCTTTTTGTTTAAATGGGCCACCGGTTCACTTTAGCCACTGCTTTACTTTGGCCACTGGTTCACTTTGGCCACGACATGGAGTCCTGATCCCATGACGTGGCCATGGCAGGATCGCCATATAATAAGTTTAAACACATTTTTAATTTCATTTAGAACAGCCGCTTGTGCGACTGTTTCTGTTCACGTTTATTTATATATTGTTAGTATTTTATTTTCATTAACTCTAGGTTAGTATTTTTAAGTATATGTATGTCTGAGAATTAGCTTAGCTTGCTAATTCTCATAAAGATAAATAGAACTATTTTACATGTGTAGAAATGCAAGCAATGCATTTCTCACGCTTTAAGTTTGGTGTGTGCGGATATTGTTACATATAAATGGTTCAAGGTTACCATTTAAGTTACCGTACTGAAGGTAGGATAACTTCGCTCTCACAATTTTGTATGGCGAATCATGTAGGTTCAATCATGATTGGGGCGCAAACCGTGAATGAGAGAGCGAACCTCGAATCTTGTTGTTCGTCTGAACATATCATAACAAATAAAAATTATAATTTACATATATATATATTCAAATAAAAATGAAAAATTAAATAGTGAAACGTAAAGTATAGACGGATGTCTTAAAATATTTGTACAAAAAATATAAACGTCAAAATGAGACAAGAACACTCGTCTGAACGCCAAGGTACACAATCATGATTCAGAGAGCGAATCAAGTGGTTCATTTTGCCGTCTGAACATACTATAACCATGTGAACATATGCTATTGTGTTTTATTTTATGTGTAAAAACGGCCAAACATAAATGTATTATCGATAACTAACAGAAAAAAATGACATCACTAAAAAGTAATATGTAATTGTATAAATTTTTCAAGTGCAATTTTCGAAGAAAACTAAATATTTAAAGGAACATAAAAACAAGCTTTCAGCAATTGCTTAAAAAAATTAAATAAGCTAACTACAGCAAAAATATCCACAAATTTTGCGTATTTACAAAATTTTTGATTTGTTTGCTGCATATTCTTACGCATGAATAAAATACGGGTTAGTAAAGTGGCCAAACGCACAATCCCAACGGAAAAAGGTTCCAGACAAAAACCGGATTTGTTTCTTCCTCCACCAATTGCAGCAAACCTCTCTCCCAATCTTTTTAATGCATTGGTTTGTTGCCTGTTGCACGCAAATCTGATTTTTTTACAGTCGTTCCGCATATTTTGTACTTTTTTTTAATTTACTTATGGTGATTTTCTGCCCAAATTTCTGCAAATAATCTTCATGGAGTGAAAACAAGGCATTCTCTTTTGCCACCCTCACTGACGGCACTTGCGATTTCTTTAATAGAATTTTATAGTTTTCCAAAAGACTAAAAAATTTTGAATTATTTTTATTGTACCGCCAAATTAAATTTTGAAAACAAACTGATAGTGTCACCAAACTGTTTTAGCATAAGTTTTGTTAAGAATTTATAGAAAATAGCCATATTTTCAAACAGAGGTAACTCCCAAACAGTTTCTATCAGCTGATTTTGTCAGCCGCATATGTTTTAATTTTCCAGTACTAGCTATCACTTTTCAGTACTAGGTATGTAGTACTAGCAAAGTTTTATTTGCACTTTTTGTAGTTTAAACTTTTCTGCATAGCTAGTACTGAAAAGTAAAAGCTAGTGCTAGTACTTAGTACTATATAGTACAAATTACATTTTTATTCACACAGCCCAATGAATAAGCAGAAATAAATAATAAAAAAAAAAAAATATACAACGTTTATAAGGGTGACCGCATATTATATTAATATAGTTGTTTCATCTGAAAGTCGTTGTAAAAATATTATGAAAATTTTTGTAGTTTACAAACAAAAATGTAGATGTCACTAGTGTGTATAGACTGATTGGACAGTGATGGTGGCCATCTGTTAGCGAGCTTTTGTTAATTGGTAGGAATACAACCTTATGGTAGCTGGTTTTGCTTAACAGGGTGATACCAATTTAAATCAGTGGTCGGCAAAACCACTACGCGCCGTTTTTGCTCTCAAACCTACATGCGCTCACACATTAAACAAAATGAGAAAATCAATCAGTCTAGCATGAGCATTCGAGCGAAATTGTTGGTTCGACGCTTTGTGGTTGAGATGCATTGAGAGAATGAATGCAAATTTTTAAAGTAAATTTTTGTTTAGCGAAACTTTTTTGTAAGCTTTTACGCGCTGCTTGGTAAGAAATCAAAAAAAAATCAAAGTGGCATGGAAAAGCTCAAAAATTTTGCCCTGACTAGCTTTATCAGGTTGGTAAGTCCTTTGACCCGTTTTCTTGACGCGTAAGCATATATATAAACCCGCCATGCCCTTGGAACCCGGGTTTAGTAAAACAAATAGGGGAAAAATATATTTAAAGTGGTGTGTTTCTTCGTGATCCTTAATACCTACCATTGCATCCTGTCATTCCTCTTAATTTAAATATTCGATTAATGTTTCATTTCTTTAATAAAACTAACTTCTTTTATTTAAGGTGAAATTTTGGGTTTTTGTTTTTATAATTTGCATTGATTTTAATGTATATATATATTTAATACTAAATGAATTTAATCTATTTTTACAGTTAAACTTAAACATGTCTCAAAAAAATTTTTGTTAACTTTCTTTTTCCTTTTTTTCTTCAATTCAAATCTAAATTACCGATGAGGAAATTTCTAGGCAACTAAGTAGGATTAAATTTATATTTTATATTTATAAATCTATGTATATAAAAAAAAATTCATTATTATTGATTGTACTTAACTAGTCGCTGCTGGTCGTTGTGGCCTGCTGCTGGGAATGTGGTTCTTATGTTGAGCTTGCTGCAACTGTTGTGGCCATTTCTTTTTCCTTTGTAGTTCTGATGTTTGGTGTTCGTTCTTCACTTAGATTTTGATTTTCTACTTTTGTTTTCTCGTTTATTACAAAATTTAGTTTTAGCACACTTTCTCTGTTTTCAGCTTTGCAGGTATTTACAAAATTACATTTTCTTGGTTAATAATCTTCTTGGGTCTCTACTTTTTTTCCATTTGTGGTTTTAAAGTTTAAAAGGATTTTAGCTTTAAAGTTTACAAAATTTTAATCTAAAGTCTACAAATGTTTTGCAAAATTCTTAGTTTTCAATGTTTTGGTTTTTAAATTTTAAAATTTCTCTTTAATTTTCAGGTAAGTTAATTTTACACATTTTGCTTCAAGTTTTTTTTTTCAGGGTTTTCGTTAATTTACAGGTAAGTTAATTTTACACATTTTGCTTCAAGTTTTTTTCAGGGTTTTCTTTAATTTACAGGTAAGTTAATTTTAAACATTTTGCTTCAAGTTTTTCCTTTTTTTAAATTTAAGTTTTCTTTTCAGTTTTTTTTCCACAAAATGTTAATCGATCTCGAAATTTAGGTTATCACTTTTCGTTCTAACTTGTACACAAGATTATTATTTTACATTTCCTATTTTTTTCCACGATTTAATTTTCGTTCCAAACTAACTATCCGAAATGTTCAATTGTCTACCGCCAACTGCCAACTTCAACACGCGTCACCTTCTTTTTATCACACAACTTTTTCTTCGTTGTCTAGTTGTCACCGTTCGATTGGCTGATTTGTCCTAACGGGACTATCATGCTATTTTATAATAAAAAATTGACGCGATGAACGAGAATGACATAGGATAACAACATCGTTGCATTTTGTTGGACATTGAGTTATCGCATTTTAGTGTTGTGTTTATACACAGAGAAAAAAATCCGTAACAAAGCTGCTTCGTATCGAGATCCCGTATTGATGAAACGAACAGGGACAGGATTTTAGCTCTAGGAGAATATATGAAGCGTTTGCAAGAACAAAATAAGGTACGTGTGGCATGACCCATGAAGCCGGGCAATTTAAAAAACTAGTTTGTAGAAGGAAGGGGAATCCTACCTTGTCAGGCGCGAATATCAGAAGCGTGATATTTACCGATGTAATTACCTTGAAGGTCCTCAATGTCGTATAAAGAGTTCCCAATTTTTCCTTTTATCCTGCATTTAACAAATTCAGGGTTGAGTTTTGCGTTAATTGCTTTTTTAAAATCGCTTTGTGTATGGTTTTTTCGAAAAACCTCTTGGCCTGCAACAAAATTTACCGGTTTCGATCTGGTATTATATGTTCTGGAAGCTTTTTCGTGGGCAATATCAAGGTTAGTGCTGATCTTTTCACGTATGCCTTGCAACCGATCACCACACTGGATAATTGTATCATCGCATAACATATTTAACCTATCTAAAATATCATAGGAAGATCCATGTAGTATCATAGTTTGTCCAAAAGTGGCCAGGTATGGGGAGCATTGTATTGCTGAATGAAAGTCGCTACGCAGGATCGATAAAATTTTCGGTATGTTTCTGTCCCAATTTGTATGATCGCTATCTTCTTTTAGAAAGTATCTTATTTTGGAAATAATCTCCCTATTCGCCCTCTCGGAGGCGTTCGCTTGAGGCGAGTAAAACCCCGTTGTAATCTGGGTAATGCCATACATTAAGAAAAACTCTTTCAGTTCCTTGGAAACGAATTGTTTCGCGTTGTCGTTATGAATATACTGAGGCACCCCGTAGGTGGAAAAAATTTCGTTTTGCAGAAATTCGATAACATTGTTTGAAGTTGCTGATCGTAATGGTTTAAGAAAAATAAATTTTGTCAGATGGTCTAATACGATTAATAATTGACAATTTTTCGATTTGGAACAGGGATATGGACCTAAAAAGTCTAAATAAAGTCTTTGAAATGTGCGGAACGTACTGAACTGATTCCCCATAGGTGGACGTAGTGTCTGATTTGTTGGTTTGATTGTCTTACAATCATCACAACTTTTGATGTAAGACTTTGTGTCGCTTGCCATCCGGGGCCAAAAATATTTTTGCCTTATTCGATCTAACGTTTTTACGCAACCGCTATGACACCCTTCCTCGTGAGCTGTTTTAATAACCTTCATAGTTAGCTCTTTGGGTATCCATAATCTCCAAAGGCTTTCCTCAGCGTCTTCGCCATTACGAAATTTAACTCGCTTTTAGATAAAATTTTCCGATAACATTAAGTCTGGTAAGGAGTCTTTGTTTTCTTGAATTTTGTCCCTTAAATCTTTATACTCATTACTGTTAAATTCGGGTGAAGTGAGGTCAACTTCGGGTGGATTCCAATTCGCTTGGATCTCATCTACATCAAATCTAGATAGGGTGTCTGGCACCACATTCAGTGACCCCTTTCTGTGTCCCATTACAAAATCAAAACTTTGGAGCTTTAGACTCCAGCGAGCCAATCTACCATGTAAATCCTTCTGTCCCATGAGCCATTTCAGACTTGAGTGATCTGTTATAATTTTAAAAGGAAGTCCTTCGATATATTGTCTAAAACGATTGATGCACAGGACCGCCGCCAAACACTCAAATTCCGTCACGGTGTAGTTCCGCTGGGCCCTATTTAACTTTTGGGACACAAATGCGATCGGGCGTTCTCTATTGTCGTTGTCCAATTGGTACAACACTCCGCCTACCCCTATTCGTGATGCATCGCACTGTATTATAAATTCTTTACTAAAATCAGGTTGCGCTAAGACGGGGGCGTTCGAGAGAGCGACCTTTAATTGTTCAAAGGCATCCATAGCTTCTTGAGTAAAACGAAACGGTTTCATAGACTTTTTTAAACAATCTGTGAGAGGGCCTGCTAAATCAGAAAAATTGTTAATAAATGCGCGGTACCAGTTTGCCATACCAACGAAGCGTCGAATTTGACGTGGGGTCTTGGGTAAAGGGAATTTAGAAATTGCTTCCACCTTTTCGGGATCGACTTTAAAATTTCCACCACCTAACCGAGGTATTTAATTTCGTGTTGACAGAACTTGCTTTTACTTACGTTAATTGTAAGACCAGCTGCTTTTAACCATTGAGCAACTTCGGAAAGCAGTTTTATGTGGGTGTCAAAATCCTGACTACAAACAAGGAGATCGTCCAAATAAATGAATACGTTTTCCCTTAATTTCGATGGGATAGCTTTATCCATCAGTCGACTCATTGTTTGTGGTCCATTGCAAACCCCAAAGGCATTACCCTGTATTGATATAAAGGCCTTCCCGGAACTGCAAAGGCGGTTTTTTCTTTCGAGGTTTCAGACAGCTTTATTTGAAAAAATGCATCCTTTAGATCTATTCCACTTATATAGTGCGTGTCTTTAAGACGACTGAGTAGCCCGTTTATGTGTGGAAGTGGGTATGAATCCTTTCTTGTCAGTGAATTAATTTTTCTACAATCTAGACAAAGTCTTATCTTTCCTGGTTTGTGAACAGTCACAATAGGACTACACCATGGAGAGTTAGATTCCTCTATTACTCTAAGGGCTAATAATCTGTCAAGTTCTGCGTATATTTCTGCTTGCCTAGGGGGCGAGAGAGGGTAATGTCTGGATTTTACAGGTATAGCGTCTCCTGTTTCAATATGGTGCTCCAGTAAATGTGTGGATCCGAGTCCTTACTTCTCGTAGGATGGAAAATTTAAAACAACCTTGTCGAGTTGCAGTTTCTGAATGGATGTAAGATCATGAAAATTTAAATCAGGTTTATTTTCGAGTTTTACGCAGGAAATTTCGGGGATTAGGTTTGGAGCAAGAGCAAATGCTTTCCAGAAATTAACACCAAGATATCCTTTTTGTGATAGGGTCGGAACTATGTAAAAATTTATTGATTTTGTTACCCCTTTGAATGTCACTGGAAGTGAGCAATAACCTAAAATGTCATTCTTTGATCCGTTGGCCGTCACAATGCTAGATCTGAAATTTTGCACCTGTATGTTGTTTTCACTTATGAAGTCTAAGCTTCCCGTACCTAAGACTGATACATTTGCACCCGAATCTAAAAGGCACAATAATTCATCTTCAAAAATTTTAATTTTTGCGTACGGTCTGCCATCTTCCGAATCGGCTAAACAACATGACTCTATTGCTCTTCTGAATGTTTTTCTTAAATTACACCTAAATCTGCATTTTAGAATTTTCTGCGAAGGTTGAAACCCTAAGGATTTTGTAGTTTTGCCCAAATAACTTTGGTTTCGACTCTGCAATGAATTATTCTGAACGTCCGGGTTTATTTCTAAAAGACTTGGAGGTAAATCCCCCTGTGAGGGTTTACACTCAGTATCTGCATTAAACTCGGGATTTATTTCAAGGAACGAGCATCCCCAGTCACCTACTCGCTCCGACGTCTGTTTTCCGTATGTGGATTCCCACACTTTGGAGTTGTCGTACCCCGTTGTCCGCATTTAAAACAGAAAACATGTCTTGTCTCATCAGGACAGTATATATAACTGTGTCCTAACTGGAGGCAGTTCCAACATTTAATTTTTGAATAATCATTTTTAATGTACGTTCGGTTCATATTCAAGGCTTCCACTTGAGGGTCTGGTTCGTTATCAGATTCTTCAGAGGTATTTTCGCAAAGAATTTCATTCACTTGACGTGACCGAATTGAGGGATTTGTCTTGCTCTCTAAGAGAACCTTCTCAGCTTTCCTAGCTAAATCGCGGAGCTCTCCTAAATCTTTAGGGTCTGAAATAAATAACATGATCTTAAGATCGGGGTTTATATTTTTCTTTAAAATTTCTATCAATGACTGGTCCGTCATGGGATTTCTTAACCTCAGATTTAATCGAAGGACAAATGCATGAAAGTCATCGTAACTTTCTTTTGGAAGCTGTTTCCTCGTTGAAATTTTTAATAAAATTCCATGGTCGCTTTCGAGCGTACCAAATTCCTTAAGAAGGGCTGTTTTTAACTGTGAATACGTTGTCCTAGGGTTAAGCTTTATATGGTCCCAGTACCATGTTTCTGCTTTTTGTGAGGAAAATATGGAAATTGGATACAATATAATCGTGAGGGCACTGTGATCGTTCAGTGAGCGTATCTAGTCTAAACAAAAAGTCGGACACACTACCGTCACCACTATAAGATACCTTCCAATCTTTTAGCTTAATCGCGAAAGATGCCGAGGAACCATTTTTAAATGAGTTAATTTGAGAACTAGTATGTTCTGCCATGTTTCCAGGAGATGCCGGAGTGGTTCGGTCGTTTCGTGATTGACCTATGGAGTTCCTGATTTCCAAAAGCTCCCTCCTAAATTCTTCCTATGTGGTTCTCATAGCGTCTTGTATATATGTCATTAAGGAGTTGATAGTGTCGACATTTGGATTTTGTGGTTCCTCCACCTGGGTATTTCTACCTGTAGCCATTTCTAATTTATTATTTAAAATTGGTTGGTTATTAATAAATTTTACTGGTTGTGTCAAACTTTCCAGAGAACCAATATCTAACCCCGGTAAAGATTTGTCTAATATCTCACAATTCAAATTATCTTTTTCTACTAGGGTTTCGTCTGATTTGTAAGACTCAAGTGAACGTGCCACGGAAGACGATCTTATCGCTCTGATGCATGTGCTGGAATTCGAATTTGCCAAGCTTACAGTGCTTATAGATTTCCTAACTAAGGGAGTTGAACCTCTTCCTCTTCCTGATTTTATGGGTGCTTTCGGATAAAGTAGAGTTGTAGGATTTTTCTCTCTACCTCTAACCTCAGTAACAGTTGGGTTATTGGTCGGATTCGTATTTGTGTTCCTAGCAGAATTTTTTGAAACATTTGCGCTTTGTCGAGTATTAGGTTTGTGCATGCTGCACGAAGAGTGATGACAGAAATTTCATATCAAAAAAAAACCGACGAGATTAAATTATTGTAATCCTCTTTCATAAAAAAAATATTTAAAAAAAAATTTGCAATGAAAATGTATTGAAAAAAAAATTATTGTTATTATCAAGTTATGCTGAGCAAAATTTTATAAAAACGCGCAATTCGAAAGAAAACCCTGGAAATCCGCAAAGAAAAGAACCAAAGAAAATCTGATTGTAAAAATATGTGTTTATATAAAAAAAATTGAATGTAAATATATAAATGTATATGTATATAATATATACTATATATATATATATATATACTATATATATATACTATATATATACTATATATATATAAGTATTAGTATTTAAAATTTTATAGGTAATATTCTTATAAGAGGAATGCCAGGATACTCTAGGCGATGGTAAATAATATTTTTATGCGTTTGGTTATACAATTTTATGAGACTGCATAGGCACTTAACGCTCTGACTCTCCTCGTGTTTGCTTGGCCGATCAATTTCCTATATATTATGAAAAAAAAATTGATGCCTCAAGCAAAGTTAATAATAAAAAAAAAATGACTTTAATTTTGCAGAAACATGAGTGCGTATGTATGTAATATTATTTTCTATTTCACTCTCTTTTTGTTCGAAACTTAGTGTTTCGCAACTTGCCTACCGATGTTACCAGTCGGACAAGGACTTAAACAAATTTAATTCGAACATTAAAATTTTTCCACTGAAGTTGGGGTCTTACAGCAACGAAACAAACTGAACGACTCATTGTCGTCAGCACGGACTTATAAGTTCCCAAATTCAAAAAAAAATTTTGTTGATGTTAATAATGCATGTTCTGACTTTGCTCTCGTATTTTACATCGCAAATGATATTAAGCTATTTTCCCCAATAATCATGACTGATGCCAATACAATGAGAACAAATAAAAGTAGCAAAAAAAAATCATGAAAAAAAGTTGTATAACCGATACTGATCACAGAAGAGAACATTTTAAATAGAAACAAATTTATGCCTATCCTGGGCAGCATATACGTTGGGCGCCGTATATGTTACGGCGAACAACGTTGCATATAATTTTTCATATTTGCTTTTAAATTCCTTCGCTACATGAGATAGCTTTCCGTTGGGCGCCATATATGTTACGCGCAGCTTGGTAAGAAATAAAAAAAAAATCAAAGTGGCATGGGAAAGCTCAAAAATTTGCCCTGACTAGCTCTATCAGGTTGGTAAGTCCTTTGACCCGTTTTCTTGACGCGTAAGCATATATATAAACCCGCCATGCCCTTGAAACCCGGGTTTAGTAAAACAAATAGGGGAAAAATATATTTAAAGTGGTGTGTTTCTTCGTGATCCTTAATACCTACCATTGCATCCTGACATTCCTCTTAACTTAAATATTCGATTAATGTTTCATTTCTTTAATAAAACTAACTTCTTTTATTTAAGGTGAAATTTTAGGTTTTTGTTTTTATAATTTGCATTGATTTTAATGTATATATATATTTAATACTAAATGAATTTAATCTATTTTTACAGTTAAACTTAAACATGTCTCAAAAAAATTTTTGTTAACTTTCTTTTTCCTTTTTTTCTTCAATTCAAATCTAAATTACCGATGAGTTTGGTAGGAAATTTCTAGGCAACTAAGTAGGATTAAATTTATATTTTATATTTATAAATCTATGTATATAAAAAAAAATTCATTATTATTGATTGTAATTAACTAGTCGCTGCTGGTCGTTGTGGCCTGCTGCTGGGAATGTGGTTCTTATGTTGAGCTTGCTGCAACTGTTGTGGCCATTTCTTTTTCCTTTGTAGTTCTGATGTTTGGTGTTCGTTCTTCACTTAGATTTTGATTTTCTACTTTTGTTTTCTCGTTTATTACAAAATTTAGTTTTAGCACACTTTCTCTGTTTTCAGCTTTGCAGGTATTTACAAAATTACATTTTCTTGGTTAATAATCTTCTTGGGTCTCTACTTTTTTTCCATTTGTGGTTTTAAAGTTTAAAAGGATTTTAGCTTTAAAGTTTACAAAATTTTAATCTAAAGTCTACAAATGTTTTGCAAAATTCTTAGTTTTCAATGTTTTGGTTTTTAAATTTTAAAATTTCTCTTTAATTTTCAGGTAAGTTAATTTTACACATTTTGCTTCAAGTTTTTTTTTTCAGGGTTTTCGTTAATTTACAGGTAAGTTAATTTTACACATTTTGCTTCAAGTTTTTCCTCTTTTTAAATTTAAGTTTTCTTTTCAGTTTTTTTTCCACAAAATGTTAATCGATCTCGAAATTTAGGTTATCACTTTTCGTTCTAACTTGTACACAAGATTATTATTTTACATTTCCTATTTTTTTCCACGATTTAATTTTCGTTCCAAACTAACTATCCGAAATGTTCAATTGTCTACCGCCAACTGCCAACTTCAACACGCGTCACCTTCTTTTTATCACACAACTTTTTCTTCGTTGTCTAGTTGTCACCGTTCGATTGGCTGATTTGTCCTAACGGGACTATCATGCTATTTTATAATAAAAAATTGACGCGATGAACGAGAATGACATAGGATAACAACATCGTTGCATTTTGTTGGACATTGAGTTATCGCATTTTAGTGTTGTGTTTATACACAGAGAAAAAAATCCGTAACAAAGCTGCTTCGTATCGAGATCCCGTATTGATGAAACGAACAGGGACAGGATTTTAGCTCTAGGAGAATATATGAAGCGTTTGCAAGAACAAAATAAGGTACGTGTGGCATGACCCATGAAGCCGGGCAATTTAAAAAACTAGTTTGTAGAAGGAAGGGGAATCCTACCTTGTCAGGCGCGAATATCAGAAGCGTGATATTTACCGATGTAATTACCTTGAAGGTCCTCAATGTCGTATAAAGAGTTCCCAATTTTTCCTTTTATCCTGCATTTAACAAATTCAGGGTTGAGTTTTGCGTTAATTGCTTTTTTAAAATCGCTTTGTGTATGGTTTTTTCGAAAAACCTCTTGGCCTGCAACAAAATTTACCGGTTTCAATCTGGTATTATATGTTCTGGAAGCTTTTTCGTGGGCAATATCAAGGTTAGTGCTGATCTTTTCACGTATGCCTTGCAACCGATCACCACATTGGATAATTGTATCATCGCATAACATATTTAACCTATCTAAAATATCATAGGAAGATCCATGTAGTATCATATTTTGTCCAAAAGTGGCCAGGTATGGGGAGCATTGTATTGCTGAATGAAAGTCGCTACGCAGGATCGATAAAATTTTCGGTATGTTTCTGTCCCAATTTGTATGATCGCTATCTTCTTTTAGAAAGTATCTTATTTTGGAAATAATCTCCCTATTCGCCCTCTCGGAGGCGTTCGCTTGAGGCGAGTAAAACCCCGTTGTAATCTGGGTAATGCCATACATTAAGAAAAACTCTTTCAGTTCCTTGGAAACGAATTGTTTCGCGTTGTCGTTATGAATATACTGAGGCACCCCGTAGGTGGAAAAAATTTCGTTTTGCAGAAATTCGATAACATTGTTTGAAGTTGCTGATCGTAATGGTTTAAGAAAAATAAATTTTGTCAGATGGTCTAATACGATTAATAATTCACAATTTTTCGATTTGGAACAGGGATATGGACCTAAAAAGTCTAAATAAAGTCTTTGAAATGTGCGGAACGTAATGAACTGATTCCCCATAGGTGGACGTAGTGTCTGATTTGTTGGTTTGATTGTCTTACAATCATCACAACTTTTGATGTAAGACTTTGTGTCGCTTGCCATCCGGGGCCAAAAATATTTTTGCCTTATTCGATCTAACGTTTTTACGCAACCGCTATGACACCCTTCCTCGTGAGCTGTTTTAATAACCTTCATAGTTAGCTCTTTGGGTATCCATAATCTCCAAAGGCTTTCCTCAGCGTCTTCGCCATTACGAAATTTAACTCGCTTTTAGATAAAATTTTCCGATAACATTAAGTCTGGTAAGGAGTCTTTGTTTTCTTGAATTTTGTCCCTTAAATCTTTATACTCATTACTGTTAAATTCGGGTGAAGTGAGGTAAACTTCGGGTGGATTCCAATTCGCTTGGATCTCATCTACATCAAATCTAGATAGGGTGTCTGGCACCACATTCAGTGACCCCTTTCTGTGTCCCATTACAAAATCAAAACTTTGGAGCTTTAGACTCCAGCGAGCCAATCTACCATGTAAATCCTTCTGTCCCATGAGCCATTTCAGACTTGAGTGATCTGTTATAATTTTAAAAGGAAGTCCTTCGATATATTGTCTAAAACGATTGATGCACAGGACCGCCGCCAAACACTCAAATTCCGTCACGGTGTAGTTCCGCTGGGCCCTATTTAACTTTTGGGACACAAATGCGATCGGGCGTTCTCTATTGTCGTTGTCCAATTGGTACAACACTCCGCCTACCCCTATTCGTGATGCATCGCACTGTATTATAAATTCTTTACTAAAATCAGGTTGCGCTAAGACGGGGGCGTTCGAGAGAGCGACCTTTAATTGTTCAAAGGCATCCATAGCTTCTTGAGTAAAACGAAACGGTTTCATAGACTTTTTTAAACAATCTGCTGGAACGAAGCGTCGAATTTGACGTGGGGTCTTGGGTAAAGGGAATTTAGAAATTGCTTCCACCTTTTCGGGATCGACTTTAAAATTTCCACCACCTAACCGAGGTATTTAATTTCGTGTTGACAGAACTTGCTTTTACTTACGTTAATTGTAAGACCAGCTGCTTTTAACCATTGAGCAACTTCGGAAAGCAGTTTTATGTGGGTGTCAAAATCCTGACTACAAACAAGGAGATCGTCCAAATAAATGAATACGTTTTCCCTTAATTTCGATGGGATAGCTTTATCCATCAGTCGACTCATTGTTTGTGGTCCATTGCAAACCCCAAAGGCATTACCCTGTATTGATATAAAGGCCTTCCCGGAACTGCAAAGGCGGTTTTTTCTTTCGAGGTTTCAGACAGCTTTATTTGAAAAAATGCATCCTTTAGATCTATTCCACTTATATAGTGCGTGTCTTTAAGACGACTGAGTAGCCCGTTTATGTGTGGAAGTGGGTATGAATCCTTTCTTGTCAGTGAATTAATTTTTCTACAATCTAGACAAAGTCTTATCTTTCCTGGTTTGTGAACAGTCACAATAGGACTACACCATGGAGAGTTAGATTCCTCTATTACTCAAAGGGCTAATAATCTGTCAAGTTCTGCGTATATCTCTGCTTGCCTAGGGGGCGAGAGAGGGTAATGTCTGGATTTTACAGGTATAGCGTCTCCTGTTTCAATATGGTGCTCCAGTAAATGTGTGGATCCGAGTCCTTACTTCTCGTAGGATGGAAAATTTAAAACAACCTTGTCGAGTTGCAGTTTCTGAATGGATGTAAGATCATGAAAATTTAAATCAGGTTTATTTTCGAGTTTTACGCAGGAAATTTCGGGGATTAGGTTTGGAGCAAGAGCAAATGCTTTCCAGAAATTAACATCAAGATATCCTTTTTGTGATAGGGTCGGAACTATGTAAAAATTTATTGATTTTGTTACCCCTTTGAATGTCACTGGAAGTGAGCAATAACCTAAAATGTCATTCTTTGATCCGTTGGCCGTCACAATGCTAGATCTGAAATTTTGCACCTGTATGTTGTTTTTACTTATGAAGTCTAAGCTTCCCGTACCTAAGACTGATACATTTGCACCCGAATCTAAAAGGCACAATAATTCATCTTCAAAAATTTTAATTTTTGCGTACGGTCTGCCATCTTCCGAATTGGCTAAACAACATGACTCTATTGCTTTTCTGAATGTTTTTCTTAAATTACACCTAAATCTGCATTTTAGAATTTTCTGCGAAGGTTGAAACCCTAAGGATTTGGTAGTTTTGCCCAAATAACTTTGGTTTCGACTCTGCAATGAATTATTCTGAACGTCCGGGTTTATTTCTAAAAGACTTGGAGGTAAATCCCCCTGTGAGGGTTTACACTCAGTATCTGCATTAAACTCGGGATTTATTTCAAGGAACGAGCATCCCCGGTCACCTACTCGCTCCGACGTCTGTTTTCCGTGTGTGGATTCCCACACTTTGGAGTTGTCGTACCCCGTTGTCCGCATTTAAAACAGAAAACATGTCTTGTCTCATCAGGACAGTATATATAACTGTGTCCTAACTGGAGGTAGTTCCAACATTTAATTTTTGAATAATCATTTTTAATGTACGTTCGGTTCATATTCAAGGCTTCCACTTGAGGGTCTGGTTCGTTATCAGATTCTTCAGAGGTATTTTCGCAAAGAATTTCATTCACTTGACGTGACCGAATTGAGGGATTTGTCTTGCTCTCTAAGAGAACCTTCTCAGCTTTCCTAGCTAAATCGCGGAGCTCTCCTAAATCTTTAGGGTCTGAAATAAATAACATGATCTTAAGATCGGGGTTTATATTTTTCTTTAAAATTTCTATCAATGACTGGTCCGTCATGGGATTTCTTAACCTCAGATTTAATCGAAGGACAAATGCATGAAAGTCATCGTAACTTTCTTTTGGAAGCTGTTTCCTCGTTGAAATTTTTAATAAAATTCCATGGTCGCTTTCGAGCGTACCAAATTCCTTAAGAAGGGCTGTTTTTAACTGTGAATACGTTGTCCTAGGGTTAAGCTTTATATGGTCCCAGTACCATGTTTCTGCTTTTTGTGAGGAAAATATGGAAATTGGATACAATATAATCGTGAGGGCACTGTGATCGTTCAGTGAGCGTATCTAGTCTAAACAAAAAGTCGGACACACTACCGACACCACTATAAGATACCTTCCAATCTTTTAGCTTAATCGCGAAAGATGCCGAGGAACCATTTGTAAATGAGTTAATTTGAGAACTAGCGTATTCTGCCATGTTTCCAGGAGATGCTGGAGTAGTTCGGTCGTTTCGTGATTGACCTATGGAGTTCCTGATTTCCAAAAGCTCCCTCCTAAATTCTTCCTATGTGGTTCTCATAGCGTCTTGTATATATGTCATTAAGGAGTTGATAGTGTCGACATTTGGATTTTGTGGTTCCTCCACCTGGGTATTTCTACCTGTAGCCATTTCTAATTTATTATTTAAAATTGGTTGGTTATTAATAAATTTTACTGGTTGTGTCAAACTTTCCAGAGAACCAATATCTAACCCCGGTAAAGATTTGTCTAATATCTCACAATTCAAATTATCTTTTTCTACTAGGGTTTCGTCTGATTTGTAAGACTCAAGTGAACGTGCCACGGAAGACGATCTTATCGCTCTGATGCATGTGCTGGAATTCGAATTTGCCAAGCTTACAGTGCTTATAGATTTCCTAACTAAGGGAGTTGAACCTCTTCCTCTTCCTGATTTTATGGGTGCTTTCGGATAAAGTAGAGTTGTAGGATTTTTCTCTCTACCTCTAACCTCAGTAACAGTTGGGTTATTGGTCGGATTCGTATTTGTGTTCCTAGCAGAATTTTTTAAAACATTTGCGCTTTGTCGAGTATTAGGTTTGTGCATGCTGCACGAAGAGTGATGACAGAAATTTCATATCAAAAAAAAACCGACGAGATTAAATTATTGTAATCCTCTTTCATAAAAAAAATATTTAAAAAAAAATTTGCTATGAAAATGTATTGAAAAAAAATTATTGTTATTATCAAGTTATGCTGAGCAAAATTTTATAAAAACGCGCAATTCGAAAGAAAACCCTGGAAATCCGCAAAGAAAAGAACCAAAGAAAATCTGATTGTAAAAATATGTGTTTATATAAAAAAAATTGAATGTAAATATATAAATGTATATGTATATAATATATACTATATATATATATATATATATATATATATATATATATACTATATATATACTATATATATACTATATATATATAAGTATTAGTATTTAAAATTTTATAGGTAATATTCTTATAAGAGGAATGCCAGGATACTCTAGGCGATGGTAAATAATATTTTTATGCGTTTGGTTATACAATTTTATGAGACTGCATAGGCACTTAACGCTCTGACTCTCCTCGTGTTTGCTTGGCCGATCAATTTCCTATATATTATGAAAAAAAATTGATGCCTCAAGCAAAGTTAATAATAAAAAAAAAATGACTTTAATTTTGCAGAAACATGAGTGCGTATGTATGTAATATTATTTTCTATTTCACTCTCTTTTTGTTCGAAACTTAGTGTTTCGCAACTTGCCTACCGATGTTACCAGTCGGACAAGGACTTAAACAAATTTAATTCGAACATTAAAATTTTTCCACTGAAGTTGGGGTCTTACAGCAACGAAACAAACTGAACGACTCATTGTCGTCAGCACGGACTTATAAGTTCCCAAATTCAAAAAAAAATTTTGTTGATGTTAATAATGCATGTTCTGACTTTGCTCTCGTATTTTACATCGCAAATGATATTAAGCTATTTTCCCCAATAATCATGACTGATGCCAATACAATGAGAACAAATAAAAGTAGCAAAAAAAAATCATGAAAAAAAGTTGTATAACCGATACTGATCACAGAAGAGAACATTTTAAATAGAAACAAATTTATGCCTATCCTGGGCAGCATATACGTTGGGCGCCGTATATGTTACGGCGAACAACGTTACATATAATTTTTCATATTTGCTTTTAAATTCCTTCGCTACATGAGATAGCTTTCCGTTGGGCGCCATATATGTTACGCGCAGCTTGGTAAGAAATAAAAAAAAAATCAAAGTGGCATGGAAAAGCTCAAAAATTTGCCCTGACTAGCTCTATCAGGTTGGTAAGTCCTTTGACCCGTTTTCTTGACGCGTAAGCATATATATAAACCCGCCATGCCCTTGAAACCCGGGTTTAGTAAAACAAATAGGGGAAAAATATATTTAAAGTGGTGTGTTTCTTCGTGATCCTTAATACCTACCATTGCATCCTGACATTCCTCTTAACTTAAATATTCGATTAATGTTTCATTTCTTTAATAAAACTAACTTCTTTTATTTAAGGTGAAATTTTGGGTTTTTGTTTTTATAATTTGCATTGATTTTAATGTATATATATATTTAATACTAAATGAATTTAATCTATGTTTACAGTTAAACTTAAACATGTCTCAAAAAAATTTTTGTTAACTTTCTTTTTCCTTTTTTTCTTCAATTCAAATCTAAATTACCGATGAGTTTGGTAGGAAATTTCTAGGCAACTAACTTGGATTAAATTTATATTTTATATTTATTCATCTATGTATATATAAAAAAAAATCATTATTATTGATTGTACTTAACTAGTCGCTGCTGGTCGTTGTCGCCTGCTGCTGGGATTGTGGTTCTTATGTTGAGCTTGCTGCAACATTTCTTTTTCCTTTGTTGTTCTGATGTTTGGTGTTCGTTCTTCTACTTTTGTTTTCTCGTTTATTACAAAATTTAGTTTTAGCACACTTTCTCTGTTTTCAGCTTTGCAGATACTTACAAAATTACATTTTCTTGGTTAATAATCTTCTTGGGTCTCTACTTTTTTTTTTCATTTTTGGTTTTAAAGTTTAAAAGGATTTTAGCTTTAAAGTTTACAAAATTTTAATCTAAAGTCTACAAATGTTTTGCAAAATTCTTAGTTTTCAATGTTTTGGTTTTTAAATTTTACAATTTCTCTTTAATTTCCAGGTAAGTTAATTTTACACATTTTGCTTCAAGTTTTTTTTTTCAGGGTTTTCTTTAATTTACAGGTAAGTTAATTTTACACATTTTGCTTCAAGTTTTTTTTCAGGGTTTTCTTTAATTTACAGGTAAGTTAATTTTAAACATTTTGCTTCAAGTTTTTTTCTTTTTTTAAATTTAAGTTTTCTTTTCAGTTTTTTTTCCACAAAGTGTTAATCGATCTCGAAATTTAGGTTATCACTTTTCGTTCTAACTTGTACACAAGATTATTATTTTACATTTCCAATTTTTTTTCCACGATTTAATTTCCAACTGCCAACTTCAACACGCGTCACCTTCTTTTTATCACACAACTTTTTCTTCGTTGTCTAGTTGTCACCGTTCGATTGGCTGATTTGTCCTAACGGGACTATCATGCTATTTTATAATAAAAAAAACTGACGCGATGAACGAGAATGACATAGGATAACAACATCGTTGCATTTTGTTGGACATTGATTTGTCGCATTTTAGTGTTGTGTTTATACACAGAGAAAAAAATCCGTAACAAAGCCCGGTTGCAAGCTAAAAATATAACCATTATTGAACTTGTTCTCGCAATTTAAACGAAAAATTTAATAATTAATAATGCATCTTAAGGAAAAAATTTGATTAATTTAACAAGAAATTCTGAATTACCAAATATATTTCCATATAATTTGAGAAAATTAAATGAAATGTTAATATATTGGAAACTTTATTAGTAAAGTACAATATGCGCTTTAAAGTTTTTGATCAAATAGAAAATATAATTGAGTTACATAATAATCGTTTGTTATGTAATATTGAAAAGCAAAGTGTTGATATCAAAGAAGAACTTATAAAAATGAGAAATGACTTGAATCTATCGCTTATAGCTGGTACTGAGTTTTGGAAAAATATTAATGGAACTTCATATCCGAAATCAAAGAATGAAATACTTAAGTTATATTTTATGCTTGGTTCAAAATATATTTGTGAGTCTTCATTTTCCTCGTTAAAATTTATTAAAAATAAAAATCGTCTAACAGATGCACATGATGAGGATCTTGTTAGCATAAAATGTTGCCCATATGATATTGATATTTATTGTGTTATACAACAAGAACCTCAAAATAGGTTAATTTTTTTTATTTACGTACGTTTTCGTATTTTAACTATAACTTTCTCTAAGTGCATTGAGTAAGAGAGAGCCCTGTCGGGCTTTTGTGAACTCACTCAAAATCAAGTTAACTGTTTGTAACTCATTTAGAACTGACTTCTAGCTAACTCAATAGTTATGCAGACTTTAGTCATTTGTTTTATTTTTATCAATCAAACTTCTTCTCGATAAGTAATGAACTAGCTTTTTGCTCAATCAAAGCTGATGCAGATGTGGGTACACATTAAGCCATAGTAAACAACTTCAAAGAACAAAAGAAGAGAAGAGAATAAAAAAACATAATTGTGAATATCAGGGTGGGTTTTTGTTTATTTGTTTCAGTTTAGCTTGCGGTTTCAAAGACACGTGTCAGTTGATCGCGTAAGTGAAAAAACAATGAAGTGGATGTGTAAATAATAAATAATATTATTTATTATTATTTGAATATATATTAAAATTCAAATAAGTTGCAAAATGTTTTCAGTTAATAGTGGTCTTAGTAAAAGAAATCTAAAGAGATTATTAAAAAATGAAAAGGCTGCTTACGTTAAAAACAAAAAAAAAATAAAGTAAAACAATCCGTTTTCGTTTAAGGGCAATTATTTGCGATGCCCCTGCAAAGGCTTTTGTATGCGGAATAGCCGGTCATACCTATCATGATTGCAACAAATGTTGTCAAATCGGTCTCAAAATTAATAATATTGTCACATATTCTGTGGAGTCATCTCAGCTAATTACTGACGAAGACTTTACATCAAGAAGGTATATGAACCACCATCATAAACAGTTTTATGAAAATAAAACTCCTTTTGAAAAAATAATCATAAAGATGGTTAGTCAAGTACCTTTTGACCCGATGCACTTCGTTGATTTTGGGGTAACGAGAAAAATACTGGTACGACTAATTCATAATAAAACAAATTTTAAAACCGATAAAGAGAGAAAAGCCGAAATATCTAATCATTTAATCTCTCAAAAAAATTTGTCCCTAAGGAGTTTTCTCGTTGCCCAAGAGAACTAGATGAAGTTTTAAATTGGAAGGCAACCGAGTTTTGTCAATTTCTTTTATACACAGGTATAGTTGTGTTTAAGGGTCGAGCTCACGATGATTTTTATTATGAATTTCTTCTGCTCCATTGTGCTTATCGACTTCTTTCTTGTCCAAGAACTTGTGCTAGAAATGCAGATAACGCTCATAAAATGTTAGAATTATTTGTAGAAAACTTTCCAATTGTTTTTGGAGAAAGCAGCGTTACATAAAACATTCATGGGCTTTTGCATTTAAGTGATTGCGTGAAAGAATTCGGACCTTGCACTAATTTTTCCGCATATGCCTTCGAGAATTATCTACAGATTTTAAAAAAGTATGTCAAAAAACCTTCTTAAATTTTGCAACAAATTTGCGCTAGAATCCAATATGAAAATATGATTTTACCAGAACCTCAAGCGAAATTCAATGAAAAAAATAGCAAATGCTTAAGCTTTTTAAACAAAAACTATCTTCTTACTACAAAGTCTCCAAAGAATTTTTGCATTATAAAACCTTTTATTCTAATAATAACAGGTTTTTTGAGTGTAGAACCAGGTTTTGTTATAGGCAGGCGTTATAGAAAAGTGGAAAGTTTCTTTATTGAACCGTTTGATTCGCTTTCAGTTCTAGGAACCTGTCTAGTTGACCTTAACAATTTAGACAACAATGAAACTTTGAAATAAAAGAAATAGAATGTAAATTGGCTATAGGAGGGATGGCCATACTTACTCGGGGATTGGGGACGAGGTGTTATGCCCCTTTTGCCCTCCCTACCATGTTACCTTTACTCCATCTAAATTGGAGGTAACCTACATTAAAAAAAAAGTTTGGTTTGGTTTTGATTTTCTACATTGGGCTTAAAAATTTATTACAATTTTTTTTTTAAATATATTGAAAAGTATATTGAAATTTGATATTAAAAATTTTTTTGAAATTTAATTTTGAATTTTTTTTGAAAAGTTATAAACACAAATTATATTGAAAATTATATATGATAAATATATTGAAAATTAAAATATTGAAAAAATTATATTGAAAACTTTAATTAAATATTATATTGAATTTATATTTATACTAGTTGATTGTGTGGCGCCTAGGCGCCCGTTTAAAAATTATGAATAAAACAAACAGTTTAAATTTAAGTACACGAAAAATTTATAATAAATTAAATTTCTTTGAATATAGCAAATTGAAAATTATATTGTTACATATGTGCATATGAAAAAAGATTGTGTTTGTAGAAATTGTATACATAAGTATCAAAACAGATAAGAAATATTTGGCAAAAAAGTTTTTCAATTTAGAATCTCTTAAAAAAACTATATTTCGTGTGAAATATCGTTGGTCATGTAATAGTTTTCCTTGCTGTGGGTTCGATTGAATACGTATCTTAACTTGGCTTGCAACTTTTGATCGTGACAAAGCCACATACATTTGGCCGTGTGAAAATACCGCGGTCTCCAAATTAATGCCAACGTAATCAAATGACTGGCCTTGAGCCTTGTTTATGGTAATTGCGTATGCAGGAATTACTGGAAACTGGCGGCGTTTTAATATGAAAGGTAATGTGGTGTCGGTTGGGGGCGAGATCAATCCTAGGAATTAGAACCGTATCATTTTGGTCAGCGTTACAGAATCAGTCAGTCTCTCAGTCAGTCAGTGAGTCAGGGATCAGCGTAAGTATATTTAAGATATTAGCCGGCCTTCACACGTTAAATTTTTGGCTTTCAGGTTGTAATGCACTCATACTTTTTTACTCTTTTTTACTAAACAATCATACGTTTCAATTCTCTCTTTCAATTTTTCAATGGGACAGTTGCTTAACATTTTTTTGACTATTGTATGTGTGGTCAATTTGACTTGAACGTGGGAAGGCCGGGTAAAGTGAGGAGATTGAAGTTTCCCAAAGTTATTAAAATTTAATACAATGGAGTTCGCTTATAACGTACCCTGGTTGTAATAAATTTTTGTTTATAGCGAAGAATTTCTTCGGTCCCAAGAGTTTTAATCACATTTTTCATACAAATTGCTTCTCTTATAGCGAACAGTGGTTATATCAAACTTTTGACTTTAACAAACAATTTTTTTTTTCATTTCAGAATTTTCCTATGTTATATACATATATTTAAAAAAAATTAATTTTAATTTAATTTAATTTTATTTTAATTTAATTTTAATACAAAACAAAAACTTCGATTTTCAAATGAAGTTTTGTCAAAGGTCCTTTTATGTATATTTTCCCAAAAGTTTGCCAGTAGCCAATCTTTGCTTTATACTTTCTGCTTCTATACATAAGGAGTTTTTAATATTATATGATTTTAAAAAAATATTTTATTTTGATAGAAACTCGGTAATTTTAGTCTTATTAAGGCAAACTATTAATATGTATCTTTTTAATAATTTAATTTATGTTTTATAACTTTTTAAAATGCATCAAAATAAATAAACTTATTCAACTAAAAAAAGTTTTTAAACCTTTCGGACAAAACAAAAAAATACTAATGTTATAACGAACTTAGTCTATAACGAACTAATTTGGCCGGCCCCGCCGAGTACGTTATAACCGAACTCCATTTTACTGTAAAAAAAAATAGAATAGCATAGAAAAAAAAAACGTTTTAGAGCAAGGTTCCTAAAAGTTTCTTATTTTCATAATTATTTTTTTGAAGATATGAATAATGTTGGATTATTTATTTCATATGTACGTTATACCATAACATTTGAACAATCTTTGAAAAGATTTTCAATTAAAAATTTTAATAAATAAGTCCGTGACAGGGAATCTCCGGAGGCGTTGTTGTTTTGCCGTGAACATCATAACTCGTTACCGGATCATGTGAAATAAAAAATCGAAATGCGTTTCAAAGCTGACATGTTTCCTGAGGTAGTGACGAAGAGTTTTTTAAAATTTTTTTTTTTGCAGCATTTTGAAGTGAAAAACGATTTTTGCTATACAATTTCGGGAATTTGTTGTTAAAAAATGGGAAAGAAAATGGAATTGAAAAAACTCTTCGTGGTTACCTGATGATTTATGTGTAGATATAGCGTCTAAAATTTCAAAAGAATCGGTCAAGTAGATTTTGAGTTATGATGTTCTCGGAATTCGAACATTTATTTGCGAAAAAATCGGTTTAAGGTTTTCTAAAAACTGATTTATATACTATATACCGTATGAGGCCGGTCGCTGGAAACGCTGTATCTTCTTAAGTTTTGCTCTGATTTACTTAAAATTTTCACACAACATGCTCGACATGTTGTGCATTCAGAAGGAGAAATGCAAAAAAAGGTTTTTATAACCTACCACCCCTTAAGGAAGTGCAAACACAAAAAAAAAGAGAACAAAATATTTCATTTTTTGCAAAGTTATCTATAAATCTCAAAAATAAAAAATAAGGGCGTATTAGTTTTACTTAAAAAAAACTTATTATTCCAAATCACCTTTAATTCTTCCATGATAATTTCAATAAATTATACAAATTAAAATCTTTAATGTACCTATTTTCGTGATTTATGTTTGTCTAAATTTTTGAAAGCAAATTATGGAAAAATTAATATTATGTGTAAAAAAAATAATTTTCCAACCTCTCTTCTGAAATTGCAATGTAATATAATTATGCAAAGTTAGAATAATTTAAATTTTAAACTTAATATTTCACTATTTTTTCAAGTGCGTTTCAATACAGAGCTTTAAACGAAATCATACGTTGGACAACAACAAAATCCACATTGAAGATCTCTTTTTTCTCAAATATTTATCAAAAAATCATACTCTTTGGTAAGTGCTGGCCATCAGAGAACCTGAGCGAAAGCACTCATAACAATACAAAACAATTTTGAGATGAAAAACAAAACAGACAAACGGAAAAGTTTAGTTCGATAAAAGACGTTAAATCAGAAAAAAAAAAATGTTTACAATATCATTCATTACTTTTTTGCAGAATTTTTTTATTGACCAACAAAGGGAATTTAAAGAAAGATTTTGAATAGATATTAGTTTTTTTTTTGATGCATTTTTTGCGTTCAACTTATTCCATATGTAACACGAAATCTGCATATGTACCCTACAAGAACAGTGACGGTCATTTGACCGGTGATATGACCGGCACTACTGACTGAAGTGTCGGTCATCGCGTAGAACAAAGTTTCTATCATTTTATTAAGGCAAATATGCCAAAACTGACCGAAACTTTTGTGTACATGTGATTTTGCATCTTACTCTAACCTATGAAAGTATGTAAACCATATAATATATATCTGAACTGCTCACTCTACCGCTGTTTAGTAGTCAACGATGATAGATATATCCATCATCGCTGACCGGTCATACTTGATGGCTATATACATCATCATTGACCGGTCACGCTTGATTATTATTTTTTATTTATATTTATTTATTGTATTAAAAATCAAAAATTCAAAAATAGAAATAAACAATATATTAAAAACACAACAATATCATCAATTCCGAAACGTGTCGATAGCTTTGAGACAATGTTTGCTGACTTTTCACTCGAACCATCCCTCAAAGCGGTTCGTAACTTAGCACTGAATAAATTGACTAAACTCAATAGAAATTTCCGGTAATGGGCCTTAGTGCAATCAGTAGGTTCTTAAAGAAAACAATATATTATAACACATATATAACAACAATTTATATTAAAGCTCACCTTTTGTGTGTTGTGAATTAACAATTTCGGCCAAAACTGATACACTCCATTTGGAAAATTGTTTGTACAGAACGGTGTGTGAGATATTGCGATAATACCTCCATAAATCAATTTGTTCAATATTTTTAGATCTTTATTCTTTTGAAAACTAATTTCATTATGGACGAATTTACGGATACTGCACATTCCTTAATATTCATATTATCAAAATTATATTCCACACTATATTCCAGAATAGCATAAATTAAAACATTCGAGCCAAATATTAAAAAAAACATATCCATGTTATGGCAACAGACTGAAAGATAGATATAAGGATTAATGTAAAATTCTGCAAGGAAGATTTACTTTGTTTCTAGCTAGAATTTTTAATAAAATGTCAGTACATTACCTTAATAAGTTCATTTGGTGATTGCGCATCTATTAACAATATATTTATGCGATTCCTAAGAGGTATAAAAGTTCTAGATTGAAAGTTTGTGAAGATTCTACAGCAATATCTTCAGTTAACGATCCAACAGGAATAGGCCACAAGCGAGCAAAAAATATATTGTGGAAGGGTATAATGGAGGGACGTGGCACCACAATTGAGAATTGCACTAACGAATCCACTGACATATTTTGAAGAATCCTAAAGAAACAACAAAAATTAACTTGAACTTTTTAATTTAATTTTAATTTAATTAATTACTTACCTTTCCTAAACCTTAACAACAGCAACAATGACAGTCATATGTTTTTAAATAGAAAAAAACTGCAAATGGGTTAGTACAAAAGTTGTTTATGTGTTAGTTTCAGTCATTCATTTCTTGTAGGGTAGTGCTATTGTCGTTAGCAGTGCTGCCAATTTTGGCAACTTATTGTAATTTCGACGATTTTTAAATTTGTTAAAATGATTTGTTAAATTTGTTAAAATGACGATTGAAGATTTAAAATTTTCAGTAGTATAAAAATTACGATTTCAAGGGTTAACAATTAATGGGTTGTTTATCGAAAATTGATAGTTTTTATTCAGTGTAAATGTAAATTACAAAATATGTATAGATTTAATTCTGGGTCAAGTCGTTTCAAAGCGGAAATACCTTGAATAGCATCTCCATGTAAGATTTAAGTTTTAATTACGGCGATACTTTAAACCTATATTATATGTTTCAGCTATAGATACATATCAATAAAATTATTTAGTTGATTGCTGTGTTAAATTTTTTCGTTGAAATTTCATCACTAATACATTTGTATGTATAGAAATAACCAATGCTGTAATAATATTCGTAATATGAATGATATAAATAAATTTTATTGTTTCCTTTTGTAATATTTTTTCGAATTTTATAAGCGGTAAAATTTTCTTGGCAATTTCTTGTTTTAAAAATGATGATTTTGGCGATTTATTTTCAAAAAATTGTCGATTTTCTGAAGATTTTATTAGCAGCACTGGTCGGTAACAAAGAAGAGAGAAAATTGTGTGTGGGTTTGTATCAAATGAGAAAGATTAAATTTTGTTTGTGTATTTCGCATAGCTTTGTATGGAGTGCTATGTGTGTGTATTATTTCAGCGTTACAGAATCAGTCAGTCAGTCAGTGAGTCAGGGATCAGCGTAAATATATTTAAGATTACAAATTATATTCAAATCTATTGAAATTTTTTTTGAATATTAAATTTTTTTGAAATTGAAAATTTAATTCTAGAATAATTTGCGTGGGTTCGATTGGAACCAATAATCTAATCAATTTACACTAATTTATGGTTTAAACACATTTCATGTCATTGCCTAACTTTTGTTCACTTGGAACTTGAGATATTTTAATCATTTTAACTGAACCCAGTTCCTAATACTTCTCCAATTAACGTCATTTATTCGTTCAATTGAACCAACAGTTAATCCATTCGGATTTACGTTATATAACGTTATCTATTGCGTTGGGTTCAATTGGAACCAAAAACTTTTGTCAAGTTACATTAACTTAAATTTATAAAAAAAAATTATATAATTTCATGCTATTGCATTTGTTCTATTAAAACTACATATTTTAATCAATTCGAATTCATTTTCGTTCATAATATTTTCTTTAACGGCCTTACATTCGTTCGCCTAGAACTAAAAATTTTTTTCATCAATTTGCACTAAATAGAATACTTTTCTATTAACGGCCTTGCCGTCGTTCGAACTTGAAACCAGTCAAACCAACTCTACTTGGCACATTCTCGTTTGTTTATAACATTTGTTCTATTGAACCTGAACTTAATTTGATTCAAAACCACTTAAGGTTTGTAACCTCTCCTTACCTCTGCAATCATTGTCGTTATACCAACACTTATTCATTCATTCATATCGTCCGAATATATCATTGTTAAAATTTTTTAGAATTAGTCCGAAATCATGGCGGTACATCATAGTCCCGGAAATTCAGCTTCTGCTTTAGCAGATAACGTTTGTTTAATTTGTCAAGAAAGTTATGATACTTCTAGCAATTTAGTTTCTACCAGGTGTATACATATTTTCCATCAGGGATGTATTGTTAATTTCCTTAATGTCTCATCCTGTTGTCCGCAATGTAACAATACTGTCCCTAAAAACAGTTTGTTAAAATATTCCGTCCGTGAAAAGAAAATCTTGTTCGTTTCCAGTAAGTCCGACAACACCTCTGGTGTAGAGTCTTTCTTTGTTCAAAGCACCGATGTTAATTTAGTTAGGTCCCACAAAACCTCTGCGTCCATGTCCATTGCTAACGAGAGATCTTAAATCACCGAATTTTGAAAGGAACAAAAATCGCTAGTTAAAGGTCTCTGTTAGATAAAGGAATCCAATACACTTAATTTTAAAAGATAGCAAAAATCTCTGTGTTGGAGTCCTTTCCGTTAAGCGATGGATATCGAACCAAGTTTTGTTAACACCAACAAAAACAAAGAAAAAAAAAAAACTTTATCATTAATATCGGCCAGGCTACCCTTATTCACAGTATTGGTATACCTACAAAGCATATTTTCTTGCCTAAATTTTAAAGATATCACATGCTCGTTTCAGTTGATTTCTCATTTTCAACGAAATCCAAATCATCTGTTTTGTGACGGCCGTACGAAAATTTTTGCTATTGAGTGTATATCACACAAAAGAAGAAACTATAACATGTAAACAACACCTTATATGGTAATATCGTTTGCCAATTTTTGTTTGTTGCAAAAAATTCTATTTATACCCTATACCACTATGTGGTTTGGGTATAATGACTTTGTGCTGCTGTTTGTAACAACCAAAAATATTTGACCTAGACCCATCTTTAATTATACCGATCGAATCAGAACCACTTGCTGAGTTGATTTAAGAATGTCCGTCCGTCCGTCCGTCTGTGTGTCCATGTAAAGCTTGTAATCAAACTGCAGGTCGCAAATATGAATATATTTTGACGAAATTTGGTATATAAGCTTTCATCGGCCATGGGATGAACGGTATTGAAATTGGTGAGAATCGGTCCATGTTCAGACCTAGCCCCAATACAAATTACCCATATGAAATCGACATAAATTGCCATAAGATCCAAATTGTCATATAGATCTTACTCAAGTTGGGTTTGTATGCGTTCATTATATCCACTAATGAGTAGTCCAAAAATGATCCCTTTGACCCCATATAGAGCTGCTTCCCGATCTTCACTTAAATCTATTAGAAAACAAAAATATTGCACTGATTCTTCTCAAATTTTGTTTGTACATATTTTTGCAAAATACAAGAGACTTTACCAAACATGATAAGGATCGGTCCATTTTTGGACCTAGTCCCTTTATAGATATAGCATCCGATATGAACTTTTTCATATCTGCAGCCAAAAAAATTAATAAAAATCCCACTCAAATTTGGTTTTTGCTAATTTTCAATGTCCAGTTAGTTGGGCCTAAGAGATAGGGTTTCTAAACGCATGGTATAGGGTATCGTATAGTCGGTCTAGACCGACTATAATTTTCTTACTTGTTTTAATTAATATTTCTCCGTCAGCATAAATTCATTCATGTATAAAGCTTTTACTCGCTCTCATTCCCACCCATGTTGTCAGCCATTAACATTGGCTTACCTTGTTCCCCTCATCGTTAGATGTAGTATTTTTTTTCATAGGGAATTTAATGAATGTATGAGTGTTGGTTACACGTATGAATGATTGCGAATTTTTTTTTGCAAACAACAGACTGGTTTTTTGTTTGATTTTTTTTGTGTGCAAAAAAAAAATTTGACGGAGAGAATAATTGTGTTATTGAAAGATGACGCAAAATCAAAAAGGCATTCAAGTTTTGATAGTGAAGGAGTTGAAATGTGACCGTCAAAGTAAAAGGTAGAGGAATAACCTCTTAAAAATTAAAAATTTAAAGTAAAGTTAAATTAATTTAAAATTAAGTGTAAGAAAATTTGAATTACATAAGTTAAAAGTTAATGTGAAATTAATAAGAGAGTTGAATATTGATCGTTAATGTAAGAGGTTGAGGAAAAACCCTTCTAGTAAATTTAAAAATGTAGTGTAGAAAGATAAAATAAATTAAAGTGTTAAGGAAAATTAAGATTAAAAACATAAAAGTTTAGGAAAGTTAAAATGTAATTTTAAGGAATAAAAGTTATAAGACTAAAAAAAAAAATTAAAATAAGAAAAGTTCGAGAAATTTAAAGAATTTAAGAATGTTAAATAAGAAAAAAAAAACATTAAAGTTTAAAGAATTAAAGAACTAAAATTAAAGACAGTCGATTCAGTACCACGATCTATATATGTTAACTGGTGCTCGGTAGAATATTTTTAAAGAATTTGCTGGTGTTTAAATATTTTTGCATGCATAAAAACCAAACTTAAGAGCAGTAATTTAAACTTTGTTAAACTGCCGCTGTCATCAATCAAATACAACACATATGAACAAAAACTGACAATAATGACAACAGTACGAAGGACTTTATCAAAACAACAATAAAATAAACATCAAGGAGAAAAGGTCAACATAATCAAGGTGAACATATTTTAAGCTAAAATGTCGTCGGTTTCGTACAGTACCGTTCAGTAGGTAAACATCAATTATTTTGTATATTATTATAATAATTAATAACTATTTTATAATTAATTATAAAGGAAAAATTTGTACTAAAACTAATATTTTTCTAAGAAAATAAAAGTGTTTTACCTAAATAAATTTGTCTAACTATAAAATTTAAATTTAATATAAAATTTGTTAGATATAAAAAATTGCCAAATTCAAAAATTTTCTTAAGAATAAAATTTTGTACATATAAACTTTGCCTGAATAAAAAAATTTTTACTAAATATAAAAAGAAAAATTTTTTAAGCATAAAATTAAACTAAATAAAAAATTTGTCTAGATACGAAATTGTCTAAAATTTAAATTTTTCCTAAATATAAAATTTTTCCTAAAATTGAATTTTTCTAATTCTAAAATTTTTCTAAAATTAAAAATCTTTAAAAAAATTAAGAGTTTTTTTTCAAAATTTAAAATTTTTCCTAAAATTGAAAATTTTCCTAAAATGAAAAAAATTTTTTTTTCCTAAATTTAAAAATTTTCCTAAAAGTAAAATTTTGCTAGAATAAATTGGCTAGAAATTAAAATTTTGTGAAATAATAAAATTTTGTTCCAAAAAAAAAAAAAAATGTTGCTAACATAATTTGAAATCCTAAATTAAAAAAAAACCTTAAAATGAAGGTTGAATAAAGATTCTTCTTATATAAACCAATGTAGACAAACCAAACTAATTTTATTATTATGGTGGGTTACCTCCAATTTAGATGGAGTAGAGGTAACATGGTAGAGAGGGCAAAAGGGGCATAACACCTCGTCCCCAATCCCCGAGTAAGTATGGCCATCCCTCCTTTCGCGACCGTTTTTTTGACAGTTTTTTTTTGTAAATCGCACGTGAATATCTGTAGTGCGGTTTCCCTGGGTCTTAACAAGTTCCCACCCCTCCGGCGAGCTAGTCCCACTGCCAGCACGTGCGACCCGTTAAGGCTCAGGGAAACGGAAGCGGAATGTTCCACCACCGCCGCACCATTACAAATCGCACTGAAAATAAGAATTTTGTTTATAACTTGACCCCAACGCCGGCTAGAGGGTTAAAATAAAAAAAAACACAGAAGAGCTCGATCGAACCTATGGTGAAAATCTTAGATGTATAGCTCTTACGGTTCCAGAGATCATTCGTTACAAACAAATGCTCCAACGTTTTTATATATATAGATGTTATAAAGTCTGAAGGATATAATCCATAAACTAAATAAAAACAAGTAAGAAAATTATAGTCGGTCTAGACCGACTATAAGATACCCTATACCATGTGTTTGGAGACCCTATCTCTTAGGCCCAACTAACTGGACATAGAAAATAAGCATAAAACAAATTTGAGTGGGATTTTTATTAATTTTTTTGGCTGCAGATATGAAAAAGTTCATATCGGATGATATATCTATATGGGGACTAGGCCCAAAAATGGACTGATCCTGACCATGTTTGGTAAAGTGTCTTGTATGTTGCAAAAATATATAAAAAAAAATTTGAGAAGAATCAGTGCAATATTTTTGTTTTTTGATAGATTTAGGTGAAGATCGGGAAGCAGCTCTATATGGGGCCTATGACTAGGAGTTGTCCCATAGGGATCAGTTTTGGACTACTGATTAATGGATATAATAAACACATACAAACCCAATTTGACTGAGATCTATACTATAATTTGGATCTTCTGGCACTTCATGTCGGCTTCACAGGGGTCATTTGTATCGGGGCTAGGTCTGAACATGGACCGAATTTCACCAATTTCAAGAGCGTTCATCCTATGGCCGATAAAAGCTTATATACCAAATTTCATCAAAATATATTCGTATTTGCGACCTGCAGTTTAATTACAAGCTTTACATGGACACACAGGCGGACGGACGGACATCGTTAAATCGAATCAGATTGTGATTCTGTTTCGATCGGTATAATAAAAGATGGGTCTAGGTCAAATATTTTTGGTAGTTACAAACAGCAGCACAAAGTCATTATACCCAAACCACATAGTGGTATAGGGTAAAAAAAAAAAAAAGATTATCATGCTAATAGACTTATTGAAAAATCCATAGTATCGCGGTTTCTTGCAGAACACCAAAACTAGATGCCATTTTGAAAAGGCGTGCCGGAAAAGGGGCAATTTTAGATCAAGCGGTGGAGGAGTACTTATTTGATGATTGAACGCATCATCGTACTAAAACATATTCTTACTGATATGGCTAACCCAGCTGTAGCAATGACTGATGCGCAATGGGTAGAAGTAGAAAAACTTGAATGTCATCCTTATAACGCAACCGAAAATTTTCAAGCCGCAGATTTAACAGCTAGTATGTTTTGTTAATTTTTCGTTTTTCTAAAACTAATTGTAAAATAGCTGATTATATTAAGGATTCAATGATACGTAGAGGAAGAGCCCTCTTAGACAATGAGCGAGTATATACGTCGATCCTATGGTCCGAGTGTTACTAACCAAAGAACATCAAATTAGAGCTAAAGATGCTTTATATGAATTAGCCTTTCGTATAAAAGGTATACAGTTGATAGATGAACAACGTAATGATTACTCTTCAGCAAATATAATTCCTGAAGCCGTTGTAGAAGATGATTTTGAAAAATATTTAGACGAGCAGGAGCAGCCCAAGCGTCGCCGCTCAAACTTAGTAGAATGTAGCGGAGACATAGAAACTCAAACAGTCTTGGCTAAGTTTAAAGTAGATTTTACCTGGTATTGAAGGAGGTTGAGAATTTTGACCGTTCTTCAAATTTAGCTATAAAAGATGCAATTCCAAGGTATGCTGAGATTATCCATGATGCTGCACTACTAGCCACGGCATTGCCACCTACACAAGTCTCCGTTGAACGATTATTTTCTGCATTCAGAATCATCAGATCTGATTTGAAAGCACCAAAGAAGCCAGATATTATTGAGGCTATCCTATTTCTAAAGACAAATGCAGAATAATTTTTTGTTTTAGATATACCATTTGAAGTTTTGTTATTTAAAGTTTCCGATATTATAGTATTTTGTTTATTATTAAAAGAATTAATAAAAATAAATAAAATACTTGAAAGATAAAGGAATATCCATTCATTTACATTAATTAACCACCTCATAATTGACACTGTTTTCATAAATATGCCCATATATATATAGCATCGGAGTCAGATTTGGAGTAGGAGTCGGAGTCGGAGTCGGGGTCGTGCCTTAAAAATTTCAGCGGATGGAGTCGGAGTCGGAGTTGGAACTTTTTTTGACGACTCGACAGCCCTGGTTAAATTATAGGAGCCAGTGTCGAAGTCAGTGCTGGAGCTATATCTTTCATTTGAAAAATGATCTCCGTAGAAGGAGTTCCAAAATCACTTAATACTTCGTTTTACTTTCCTAGAACGTTGCTCATGGTACGCTGTATTAGAGTAAGCATGCGAAATAAAACAGTGCGATATTATTCATTTTATTTTTATTTTTTATTACTTTTAGTTTTTATAGTATACAATTACATTATAATTATAATAATAGTAATAATAATAAACATTTAACAAGACACCGATGTTAGCAAAAATGTATTATAATTATTTTTGTTTTATTTTATTTTTAGTTGCACTTTAAAAGTGTCTTTATCGTAAAATGTATCAATTGTAACATCAATTATAAATATAAATCGTACATACATTCATATAAAGTATTTTATAATTACAACAATTATAATCAGTGTATGTATATAAATATTGAATTCTTTTTTTATATAAAATTATAAAATGAATGCAGATTGTATCTCCAATTTCAACAAGTTTAAAACTACAGTTAGTTTGTTCGTTTTATGATTTGATTTTCTTCACATTTGAACCTGTGAATAGCATATACGGCACAAATAAGTCAACATTTCTGCTAGTTTTTTGTACATACATACATATGTACCGACAAAGGCCGTACAGATATATAATATGAAGTTTTCTTTATAAGTAAAGAATCTGTCGGAATATCCAAGTAAGCCATATCTTTGTAAGTATTCGAGCCGCTTTTCGTTTTCTCATGTTAGTTTGAAGCGATCTAAAAGAAAAATATATAAGGAGAGAGAGCGAAAGAATCTTAACAAACGCAATTCCTCTTTGCAACCATTTGATTTTTTTATTTTTAATCAAGTTATCTTTAAAAGAAAAGATGTCAATTATTATTCATATGTTGTTAGTTTGATTAAAATCTGTGACGACATAGAAGTACGCGCTAAAATTATTAAATATTTTCAACAAAATACAACTTGGTCCAACAAATAGGTGGCCAAAGAATCAAAGTTCATCAGTAGTGATTAGAACTATAAAAGATATCTTTTATTGGTAAGCTTTACCATAATTTCAATTAAATATACTCTAGGTTCAATGGTTTCCTTATTATTAGTTTAAAATTTTGTCGATCCCACTCCTAATATTATCACGTACACAAATTCATAATTACAAAATAAGTATAAAATTACAGTTGAATAAAAAAAGGATATATTCATTTTTTTTAAAACGCTGATAATTTTAAGCAGAGTTCAGAAAAAAACACACACTGAATAAAAAACTCGTACATATATGTAAACAAACATAACTTAGACCAACACACACATATTTTTATTTTCATATCAATTATGTTTGTTTTTAAATTTTCTTCGGTGCCCAACACAACCACGACTGTGTTCGTTTTAATATTTCGTTATTTACACGAACATTTTTCTATCACGTACTTTTTTTTTCAATCACACATAAAGCACACATTTTTGAGTGTTGCTTTATTTGAAGTTGATGTTCTGGTACGTGTAGTGAAAAAAACACAGAACATGTAAAATAAACAGGTTCGAGTTCAGTTATATTTTAAGTCGTGTTGTGGCTCGTGTAGTAAGAAAAAACACAACATGTACAATAAACAGGTTCGAGTTCAGTTATATTTTAAACACGACTTAAAATATAACTGAACTCGAACCTGTTTACTGTACATGTTCTGTTGTTTCTTACTACACGAGCCACAACACGACTTAAAATATAACTGAACTCGAACCTGTTTATTTTACATGTTCTGTGTTTTTTTCACTACACGTACCAGAACATCAACTTCAAATAAAGCAACACTCAAAAATGTGTGCTTTATGTGTGATTGAAGCAAAAAGAATGTGATACAAAAATGTTCGTGTAAATAACGAAATATTAAAACGAACACAGTCATGGTTGTGTTGGGTACCGTAGAAAATTTTGAAACGCACATAATTGATATGAAAATAAAGATATGTGTTGGCTGCTTTTGAACAGAACATTGTGTGTTTCGTGTGTGTATTTTCTGAACCTTGATTTTAAGGTGCTATATTGAACGAAAAATGAATTTGAAAAGTGCAATTGCAGAAAACTGAAATTTTTTTAAATATATATTTTTATATTTTAAAAATACTATGAAATGTGGCTTAAACTAACCAGATCGATGGATATAGCCAGAGATATGGCTCTTTAAAGTTACATACTTTTACCGTTTTTTAGGATTTTACAAAAATAAAAAAACAGGTCGGCAGTTTAAGTCTGATAAATGATATCTCTAAATGCTCCATAGAGCAAATGTGCTATACATATGTAAATATTTCTTTGAATGGAAGCTATATGTATAAAATAGAGATCGTTGTAAGTACGCGAGCGTGATATTATTCATTGTATCAATGTGGCTCCTGTTATGCATATTGCAATGAAGTTTGACAAATCGTTTTATTTTGCCTGATATAAGTTCTGTAGAATATATGGGTTGTATTGGTATATACTAGAGAATTTGGTCTGCTCATTGATATTTAATGTTTTGTGCAATTAAAAATTTAAAAATAGTAATAATAACAGAATTTTAAGTGAAAAACTAATCGCAATGACATAACAGTACTAGTAATTCAGTAGAAATAACAAGTAAGAAAATTATAGTCGGTCTAGACCGACTATACGATACCCTATACCATGCGTTAAGAGACCCTATCTCTCAGGCCCAACTAACTGGATATAGAAAATAAGCATAAACCAAATTTGAGTGGGATTTTTATTAATTTTTTTGGCTGCAGATATGAAAAAGTTCATATCGGATGCTATATCTATATGGGGACTAGGTCCAAAAATGGACCGATCCTGATCATGTTTGGTAAAGTCTCTTGTATTTTGCAAAAATATATACAAACAAAATTTGAGAAGAATCAGTGCAATATTTTTGTTTTTTAATAGATTTAAGTGAAGATCGGGAAGCAGCTCTATATGGGGCCAAAGGGATCATTTTTGGACTACTCATTAATGGATGTAATGAACGCATACAAACCCAATTTGAGTAAGATCTATAAGACAATTTGGATCTTATGGCAATTTATGTCGATTTCATAGGGGTAATTTGTATGGGGGCTAGTTCTGAACATGGACCGATTCTCACCAATTTCAATAGCGTTCATCCCATGGCCGATAGAAGCTTATATACCAAATTTCATCAAAATATATTCATATTTGCGACCTGCAGTTTGATTACAAGGTTTACATGGACACACAGACGGACGGACGGACGGACGGACATTGTTATATCAACTCAGAAAGTGATTCTGATTCGATCGGTATAATTAAAGATGGGTCTAGGTCAAAGATTTTTGGTTGTTACAAACAGCAGCACAAAGTCATTATACCCAAACCACATAGTGGTATAGGGTACAAAAAAAAGTATGTAAACACAATTTTTTGTATCAGTTCGTTCTGGATGTTAGTGTTTGGTACATTTTTTTGGGTAGGTAGAGTGATTGGGCCGTAATTCTATTAAAATGAGGCTGGTAATGCGGTACGTTACCGAACGTTGCTAGATGATTTTATTTGGCCAGGATTAATTGATTTGGATCTTGAAAACATACAGTTTCTGCAAAATGGCAGAACCTGTCACCCAATATAATTGGTAAGCAATTTTCAGGTAATATCAATAAATCAGAATCAGAAGTGTTCAGCAAGATCATGTGACTTGACACCGTGAAACTATTAAAAGTATCGAGCCACAATTATGCAAAAACATAATATTAAGTTTTATCAAAAGAGTAAGATTTCTTGGATATTTTGTACCATACTTAACCGTACTTGTGCTTTATAATATTAGTAGTTTAAGATTTTTATAAAATAATTAATTGAAATCTAAAGCCATATCAGGCGCTCGTATGGGGACACCCATATTATAGTCGGTCTTGATCAACTATATAATACCCTATACCATGCGTTTCGAGAAAGGGCCGTTGATCCGACTATGCTGAGGCAATAACTGGATATAGAAAATAACCATAAAGCAAATTTTAGTGCTTTTGTTATTACTTTGTGGCATGCAGATATGAAAAAATTAGTATCTGATGTAATTTTTATGTGGGGACTTGGTCAAAAAATGGACCGATCATGACCATATTTAAAAATTCACTTACTTTTCTTAAACATATGTGCATGTACATCAAATAAAATAACATGTATACAGAATTTTTGTTTTTTGATAGATTTATGTGAAGATCGGGAATCAACTTTATATGGGGACTATGAATAAAAACGGTCCTACAGAAATACTGGTTAGTGGGTATAATACACACGCACACACAATATTTTATCGGTATATATACGATAATCTGAACCTTACGACCATTTGAGTCCGTCTGATAGGGGTTGTTCATAAAGGGCCAGGTCCGAACATGCACCGATTTTCACCAATTTCCATAAGATCGCCATATGGCCGAAAAAAGCTGATATATTAAATTTCATTAAAATATATTCATACTTGCGACCTGTAGTTTGATAACAAAGATTACATGGACACACAAACGGACGGGCAGACAGACGGAACTACATCGCTAAATCGACTCAGGACTGATTCGATCGGTAAAATAAAATATGGGTCAAATATTTCCAAACAAAATTTCCCAATAAATATAGATTCTGTCGATCTTAGTGTAATTTAAATTGAGTTCAGAGGGGACATTTGTTTGAGTGCTTGATTTTAATATTTACCGTATTTTATAGCAATAATATATTATTTTGAATCGGAGCCACGAGAATTTTAGAACAGTGGGTTAAAGATGATATTTGCTTTAATAATAATGTTTTCATTTCAGAAAACAATGAATTATTTGCTCATTATTTGATAAGAATTGTTCTACCACAGGAGGAAGCATGGGAAATAATTAAAAATCAAAAACATTGAAACAGCAAAAATCAATCTACTATCGCCTCAGTTCATTGCAATTTGTTATAGACGTGTCATACTATAGTACATACATAACTACGACTATGTACGTATGTATAAAATATTCTAAATTATTCAAACTAAAGGAAGATTTTATAAAATGCGTTGATTTGAAAAATTGGTAAATATGTAAATAATATAAGTATGTTCAGTCTTTTCAAGAAAACTTATAAAATTAGTTATTGTATTCGATATATACGCATATATACCGCTTAACTGGTACACCAAACATATGTACTTATGTAACCAAAGTGTGTGCATGTACTTTAAATTATATTTGATATCTGATAAAATTGTATCTAACTATTAAACATAATAAACAACCATAAACACCATATAAAAGTACAATATAAATTAATTTTATCAAAAACAAAAATTGTCGCGTTGTTTTTCGGGCCCAAACTATAGGTAAAGTTACAAATTTTGAACAGTATTTATATTTGGTTGAGTCGTTTTTATCATATCTGTTTGACTCATTCATAAATTTTACGAAAATTTGAAAGTAATTCGTAAACTCATATAATTGGTTACGTTATTGTGATTGTGTGTTATTTAAAATATTGCTGCATCGAAATTGTTAAAGTAAATCACAAACAAGTGAACTGTTTACGGGCCAAAACGAACTACCATTGACAAATATATTTTATATTTATGTATCCGTGACTGTATTCATTTCTTTCAAAGCGTAAATTAATGCTTTGTCGAAGGCATTTAAACTTTATCAATATGGTTATAAGTAATTTAGTTACAGATCTTAACTGTGATAATTATAATGTGTTTTTGTATTTTAGTTCAACCTTGCGGGAGTTCTAAATATGCTTATAGTTTGAGCATTGTTTGGGCGGAGTTCGAAATTTCTGTTACGCTGTCCGACCTTGTTGAAGAGCCCAGATAACAAAATAAACTAATTATCACATTTAGGGATACTGTTTATGGGTGTTCTTTTTCTTTATTTTTTCGATTAAGGCTTTTCACACCACACTTTTCGGCATGTATAAGAATTCCGCTTGATGTGCCAAATGTAGATACCTTTATGTCGAATTTACCGTCAAGGCTTATGACTTGAGCCATTAGCTTGGCTTGATCTATGGTGGATTCACTTAATCTGTTAAACAATGACAAAATATTTACATATAAGTTAAAAACAAGAAAAAAAAACTTGAGCCAAGAGTTAAATACTTGATTTCTATTTCTGATCCTTTAAGATTTGTAAAGGCATTTCCTATTGATGTAATCTGGTCCTCCCTCTTTCCGGACAAACTGATACCCATCCACCGCAGGTGAGACAAAGATGTTATAAAGTAGTGTATAAATGTGGCTTCGCATCGTTTCTTTTTAGGTCGATCCAAAACTAATATGCCGTCAATTTTCAAATGACTGATGGGGCTGTTACGTAATGCTTTTCCAATGCTTTTCGTAGTTTTCGATATTTCATCAAAATGGATAACCCAATTGCATATCTTCAAAGTATTCAGCAATCTAAAATGGGATAAAAAGAACATAATGCATGAAAGATACATTATTTGTTTTATAAGTCATCTGAAAAGCTATTGAAAAACAGTTAAGAGTGTTACATTCGGCACTGCCGAATCTTTGATAGTCTCCAACTGTATCCTAAACTCAATATTATAACCGGTTACCATTTTAATACAGTTGCCGATAATTATCATTTAAATTATAATATCATTTATATTAAAAGCTAATTGCATTTCTTTTTTGGCCAGTAGTTATTATAATGTTATTTTTTATATTTTTATTTGGTAATTTCCCGAATATCAATTCAAATGGAGAGTATCCAGTATCTACATGAGGGGTAACATTGTATGCAAATGTATAATACGAAATCCATTCTTCCCAACTGTTATTTTCAACAAAAGACAAAAAGTATTCATTCAGAACCCTGTGGTTCCTTTCTACAGTACCTAACGTCTCGTGGTGGTAAGGAGTTGAGAATCTCTGTTCAATTTTCAGTAGCTTACATATTTCCCTCATCAATTCATTTGTGAATTCTGTACCTCTATCCGATTTGAGTATGCTAAATAAACCATATCTAAGTATTACATTTTCCACCAATGCCCTGGCTATTGCCTTTGCATCTTTTGTTTCCATAGGACAAGCAATAACATAGTTAGTCAATTCGCATTACATTGTTAGAATGTACCTTAGATTATTTGTTAGGCGCAATGGACCAACCGTATCAATCACTATAGTGTTGAAACTACCTGAAGGTGTGTCCGTCATTTCCAATGGTTCCCTTGTATGCTTTATTCGTTTGTTCCGTTGACATAAATCGCAT
Source organism: Cordilura impudica (assembly GCA_963682025.1). Taxonomy (NCBI): domain Eukaryota; kingdom Metazoa; phylum Arthropoda; class Insecta; order Diptera; family Scathophagidae; genus Cordilura; species Cordilura impudica. Next base: position 211,413,717 of record OY821517.1, on the reverse strand, counting down.
TTGGATACGAAAATTTTTACCATCTTGTTCATATCTTTCCATATATATTTCTGTTTTAACTTCAAAATTGTCTTTCGAACACCAAAATGTCCTCCCTGTGGGGTATTATGATATAACTCTATAAGTTCTTTTTTCCTATCTTCGTGTAAAATACGCTGAGGTTCTTCATATAATATTATTACTATGTCATCCTGGTTTGATTTATTTAATTCGTTGTATTTGGCCTTAAATTCTTCCGCGGTTATCTTATCAAATATTGCATCATCTCTTGAGATGGCAAATTTCTTATAATTATATTTCCGTAAATAGGATGATAGCTTCTCCAATAGAGTACCTAAGCACTTTGGATTATCACTACACCTAATGTGCACTTCTATAATTTTCTACCATATATATATATTCATCTCCTATTGGCCTTCTTTCCGTAATAAATTTTAATTTGCATGCATGCTTGATATCATTGATGGACGTGCAGTCCCATATATGGAGTTGATCAGACTCACTATGAGCTTTGCCTATGATATTTCTATTAATTGATGACTTTTCTTTATTCATACCTCTCGTTATAACCAGCGTTTTCTTGACAGTTTCGTCATTTTCTAATGGTATCATATTCTTAAGTAATGTGGAATCAATTTGTATCCGCGATAATGCATCCGCGTTTGTGTTAAGCGATCCTTTTTTGTATACGATTTCAAAATCGTAATCGGAAAGCTCCAATCTTATACGTGTTAATCTTGAACTGGGATTCTTATGTGCAAATAATGAAACTAGTGGTCTGTGATCCGTAATCACCGTGAACTTTCTTCCATACAAGTATGGTCTGAAAAATTGTGTACCAAAGTATATACCTAACAACTCCTTTTCAATAACCGGTTTATTCCTTTCATGTTTGTTGAGAGATCTGCTTGCATAAGAAATAGGTAAATCGTCTCCTATCGGACCTTGTAACAAAACAGCACCTAGCGCATAATCCGATGCGTCCGTGGTCAGTACAAATGTTTTGTCGAAATCAGGATATTGCAAGACTGGTGGACTTATCAACTTGTTCTTGAGTGTTTCAAATGCCAATTGGCATTCATCTGACCATTCAAATTTTGTGTCCTTTTTTACAATTTGTTCAGATAGTTTGCAATTTCAGCAAAGTTCTTGATGAATCTTCTATAATAATTGCAAAAGGCTACGAATCTTCTGACATCATCTGAATTTTTAGGAATAGGATATCTTGAAATTGCACCATATTTACTTGGGTCTGGTTTAATCCCATTTGACGTTATCAAATGCCCTAAATAAACAACCTCAGGTTTTAAAAAACAACATTTGCTCGCATTTAGTTTAAGATTGTATTTCGAATCTGTTAAATACTTCAATCAAATTTCTGTTGTGATGACTTAAACTGCATCCAAAAACTATTATATCATCCACATATAAGAATACTTCAGCCTCTAATCCAGATAATGCTATTGTCAGCATCCTTTAAAAACTATTTGAGGATATTTTCAATCCGAAGGGTAATCTAGTATATTGGTAGTGACCATTAGCTGTTGAAAAAGCAGTGTATGGTCTTGAATCTCGTTCAAGTTCTATTTGATGGAAAGAGCTTGTCATATCCAGAGTCGAAAAATACTTTGCTCTTCCTAACTTGTCCAATATGTCATCTAGTCTAGTTAATGGAAATTTATCATTTACTATCTTATCATTCAATTTTCTGAAATCCACAACGAGTCTCCATTTTTTCAAATCACTCTGTCCCTTTTTAGGAACTAGTAATAGTGGAGCATTATACGGGCTTATGGAAGGTTCTATGATATCCTGTTTCAAAAGGTCTTGAACTTGATTACTTATTTCCTCTGTATGGACTTGAGGTAAGCGATAATTCTTTATATATACTGGATTAGTGTCATTTAACTGGATTTTCTGATTGTAAAAGTTATTTGTTGTTAATCTTTCACCATCTATATGAAAAACAGATTGATATTCCCTTAATATTCCTACCAGCTCATTTTTTGCACTATCATCATTGCCTTCCACATTGAGTTCACTCAATAATTTGTTGAAGCGTTTCTCATTATATTTTGTCCCAGTCGCATTGGTACTATAAATTTCATAATTTCTTAGTGGAACTGTTTCTACCTTTAAATTACTTATTGTGGTAGTTTTATCCAGTACATTAAGTAACCTTATGTTTATTGCCATTTTTTGGTACTATGGCGTTTGCCAGAAATACGCCGTGCGCAATCTCACGACTACAAATTACACCATCTTCTTCAATATTCAAATCAAATGGCAGAATTACCTCACTTCTTGGTGCAATTTTTAAGAAAGTTACGTTATATGTATTATTATGTATGGGTAGAGTAAGAGATTAATTTTTTGTGTTGATAGTCAGTATGAACTTGTCGTAATCTATATTGCAATTATATTTGCAGAGAAAATCGCGTCCAAGTATACCATCGGTATAAATGGGAAAATCGTGTTTGACTAGTTGGATTTTATGATTTAGTACCGTTTACCCGCTTTGTATTAGTATCGTTGTTGAGCCCAAAGATCTTATTTCGTGTTTCGAGATTCCTGTCAGACGACAGTAATCATCTGGATCTTCCCTATGACTATGTAATAAATCTTCCTTGTACAAAGGGACGTCGGCTCCAGTGTTTATTAGGAATTTTAATATATTATCCGTGCCATGCACTTTCAACTTCACATAGTTCTTAAGATCAAAAGATATACTAAATATTTTGCTGGTGTTTATTGGTTTGGTTCCGAAAATTCCTGGTACCCTATGACTTCCGGAACTTGCGGGTTTCCCTGTTCCTGAATATGGTGTACATTTTGGTTCCTATTGCCACCGTAGCGGTTATTACCATTGTAATTATTTCTGTTATTTTCCCTTCCACGATAGTTATTTCTATTATTATTACTGTTACCGTTGTAATTATTGTTACTGTTATTACGGTAAATATTCCCGTTATTATTATAATTACCATTGTGTCTATTGTTGCCGTTATTATAGCCACCGTGGTTGACATTGTGGTTATTACTCCCACCTCTGTTGTGTCTATTATTATACCTATAGCCGGTATCTCTATTATTGTTAACGTAATTACCACTGTTATTTCCTCTATTATTATAATTATTATTGTTATTCCTATTACCATAACCATTATAGTTATTCCTATTGAAATTTCCTGTTCGTGCTGTTTGGAACATAATTTGGCCTTGTCTCATATCAGACGAGGTTTCCAAAGCTATCTCAATAGCTTCTTGTAGGGTTTTCAGTCTGCTAGCTTCAATAGTTCTAACTATCTCCCTATCTTTTAAACCATTTTTAAATGCATTGAATGCTATCATAGCATTTGTGTTGCAAATAGTTTCCCTACTTGCCTCACCAATAGCGTCTACTTGAATCTCGTTTAGCTCCATTGTCAGGGTTTCTATCCTATCGGCGAACTTTCTTATCGACTCCGTTTGAACTATTCTTGTGAGCTCATACAAAATTATGTTTGGTGATTTTTTTTATCTTATATGCAGTCTTTATCGAAGTTAATAGTGTTTCAATGCTATTCGGTACAGCTATCTGTCTTATTCTGTTTTGCACCTTTGTTGTCAACTTGGTTCTGAAAACATAATTGAAAAATGAACCATGTTTTTCGGGTGGAATGGTTTCTAGTATTATTTCCAAATTTGCCAAGAAATTGTCCAGTTCATCTTTAGTACCACTGAAGGTTGGTAATAATTTCGAGATAGATGCTAGCTCGGTAGTGTTCAAAATACTAGCATTAGTGGTCATTATGGTATTTTCGATACTAGATTCCTCTTCTACTGTGTTCATATTTGCCTGATGCCCTTTATTTTCGTGTAATCGCAGTATGTCCAATGATTCTTTTTTTAGTTTAGAAAATTTATCTATATGTTTTTGCCTGTCTACTGAAGCTATCTTGGTATCTTCTAATGCCGCTCTTGTATCTAATTCTAGCTTTTCTATTTCTCTCCTTTTTGCTTGTAAGGTATCAGTTACATAAACTTTGCCTACTGATTTCTTAGCAATGGTTATTAGTGCCTCAATTTGTTTATATATACTGTCCATTAGTTTGGAAACAAAAAATATATGTATTTTTTTTTCTTTTTAGTTACTTATCTTTATTTAGTATGTCATTTTATATTCTTTTTTCTTCTATTTTCTTATTTTTTATTATTACTCCTAAAGAATTTCCTTAATGAGATTATTTTTTTCGAATAAATTAAAACTTTCTGTTTTTTCCTCTATTAATTGTTTTAGCTGATTCACTTTCTGTGTAGTAGTATTTTCAACGGTATACTTAATATAACTTAACAATATAACAATTATTAACACTATAATTAAGGTAATTACAATTTTTGTTGTTACTATTTTACACGTATAGTTCATTTTGATTCAATTATAATTTCTATATTACATTTCTTTTTCTTTTCCTAAGTTCTTTCTTCTCTTTTTTTTCTTTATTTTTGTATTCTCTAGATTCTGTTAATATATTATTAAATTCTTATTTTAATTCTGTTAATCTTTTATCCAAGTAACTTACTCCCTCGTTATTCTTTTCTGTTAGTAGTTTTTCTTTTACCAAATTTATTCTGTCTTCTAGAGTTCATTTGTAATTTTTTTTTTTTCGTTGTCAGTGTTCTTTCATAATTTTCACAGTTTGTATATATGCAGAGCACTTAATACACTGAGCGTTCATTTGTAATTTTTTATCGTTGTCAGTGTTCTTTCAAAATTTTCACAGTTTGTATTTATGCAGAGCACTTAATACACTGTAATCACAAAATGAGTAGGTGTTAAAAAAAATAATATACTTGAATGTTGATGTCATATATAGTTATCGCCTTGATATTTCTTCTTTTGGGTTGAGAAAAGGTACATCCTTCTTATACGCTCTTATCCTTTTCTCTTCTAGTTCCCGGCTTTGAACTAGGATCAGCAACTGGTTCCATTGGGTCCGTCCATGAGGATCGCCATGTGGTACGTTTATATAAAGGGGGTCCAGATAAATAAAATGCAAGTTGTTTTCTTGTCTTAATGATTTAAATATTTTTATTTGTTCCTTCTTGTTGGTTATTGATTAATTCTGATTCATTACTGATTTTGAGTTTACAATTTATGCTGCTTAAATACTATTTACACTAATGACAAAGGAAAAATGCCTAATTATTTCTATTATGACCCATACAATGTATATCAAAGTCATACCGCACACACGACACTTCTGGTCAACACATGTTCTCTGTATACAGTGTGTGTGTGGCCAGTGATCTTGAAATAGCTTATTAAAGTACTCATGTTGCGTTTTAGCTTGTGTGGCTGCTCTTGAATTAATTGCATTCTAGCACGAATCACCCAAACATAAACAAAGTACTTGACTCAAACACAAACAAAGTGTTTGATTTTAAATGTCACCACGTGTTGCAACAAGATACTCTTTTAAATGTGCACATCAACAAAGTGTTTGATTTTCAATGTCACCACGTGTTGCAACAAGATACTCATTTACATGTAGAATATATTTAATATGACAAATACATTGTAATACATTTAATATGACAAATACATTTCGGCATTTTCTCTTTGTACCCTTTATACCGCAAGTATGTATACACTACAATATATATATCGAAAGCTTATATTCAAAAAGTGCTATCTACGAGTATATTTGACAGCAATATTGATTTTTGATTTTAAACTGTTGTCTGATATAACTGTCAAATATAATATTAATTTTGATATCATACGTAATTAGTATGACTATTTCTTAATATATATTGTAGCAGATCGGTGCACAAATACTTTCAGATCTTATTAATATATTAGTTTTACACGCTCTCTTTAAAATAATTATTGATGCAGATAGCACTTTTTGAATATAAGCCTTCGATATGCATTATTTTTAAGTATATTACAAGAATAGAAAAACTATCTTACTTATTTTTTTTTATATATTACTACAGTAAAAACCTATCTATCAAGTAAGGGATTGTACCTTGAAATGTTTTGTAGGCTTAAAAATTATACGACATTTAAGAAAAAAAGTTTCAAATTAGTCGTGACTTAAACTCTTGGCAATTTGTGTCTTCCTTCATATAAGTAAAATGAAAAGATGGTAACCTTAAAAAAGCAAATTTTTAAATATTTGTATCTGAATTAGCTTGTATTTTGATAATATAATTCAATTATACAAATATATGCGATAACATTAAGACTTTTTGAAATGGATATATGGATATTAGGCCAGGTCGATTTGTGGGGAGGCAAAAAATCGCCCATTGCTCAGTGAAAATCGTATTCTAGGGATCAAAATAAGAAACTTTGCAGAAGGAATCATACCTCTAAAACGAATTCTGATGTCCCAGAATTTGGGTCGAACTTTTGGGTAGGGGCATATTCTGAAAAATCCCACTTTGACCCATTTAGAGTGCTCCAATCGAGTCCAAATGTATGACCGACCCCCACTAACTTTGGAGGCCCGACCCACCCATGCCAATGGTACACTCCCCTGGGGGTTCCCCATACAAACATTTCAAAAAATCGCCAGTTTTGGCACTTTACATGAAAAAATCAGCGAAATGCCTATGTTTTTTCTTTATTTTTATTTATTTATTTATAATATTTATTATTTATTTATAATAATATCTATTTTTTCTCTTAAGAAATTTATTTAGTCGGAACATATGTTAATGAAAAAATTAATTAAAGTTAGTTATAGAAAAGAAACTAAAAAAAATTATTGTTTGAAGTCTTTTTTACTTTCAAGTCTGTGCAATTTCGCACGGCTCTTTAATGTCGTCGCCATAACAGCCTCTACATTTTCCGGTATAACCCGTTTGGAAACGCTAGCTAGCAATTGAACATGTCGTTCCGTTCCTTGTATGTGTAATGGAATTTTTGGATCATTAAACGGTGGATCATCTTGATTTAAATATTCTTTCAATGTATCGTACGGAATGCTTCGCGTGAATGGTACTTCAAATACGTTATTTATGTCATTCATATTGATCATTTTCGTGTAACTTGTGCAATTAAAGTTTATATCTGGTTTTTTATAAGCTCTAAGTTGCGTTGGGTCGTCAACATCGGTTCGATAGCGTAGAATTTTCTTGATAGCACAGTCGCGCTTTTCTTTGCTATCATCAAACAACATTGATAACAAGATATTTTCCGAATGCGCATAATATGAATTATCTTTAATTACTTGATTGACAATTTTGCGTAAACGAGGTTCTAGAAATCGTGACCAACCAATGAACTTGAAAAATAATGCACTGCCGTATGGTTCCTTCGGCAAAGTTTCTTATTTTGATCCCTAGAATACGATTTTCACTGAGCAATGGGCGATTTTTAAATCGACCCGCCCTAATGGATATGGATATAAATGGAAATGGATATAAATAATAACGATAAAGCAAATTTAAATAAGAGTGGCCGATTGAATCTTATATATTACCAGCTGTTTTTACTCGGTCTTTCCCGGGATCCAGAAGCCTTTGAATTGAAAAATGGTTTACTATGCTTACCAGGCGCAGAGTATTTAGTCCCCAATGAATAAATTTCCAAAAAAAAATTAACTTTCTCCTCAAAAATTTGTATGGGATTGGGGAGTTTGTACATGATGAAAAATTTCCCAAATTTTTACGTTTTTTGGGGAGTAAATTAATTTTTTATTTCAATTTAACATTTTTTTCTCTCTTTTTTTCATTTAGAAGTTTGGGGACTAAATTCATTTCTTTTTATAAGACGCTACAGCAAAAATGCTTCAAAAATAAGCTGCGAAACCGGTTTAGTTTTTTTTTTTAAATTTATTTTGTAAACATTAAATATAACGGAATCGATTGCAAAAGAATGGAATCAGAACTTTTAAAAATTGAATTACTTCATTCATCATTGAATTGAATTACTTGATCATCATTGAACAGTGACGTTAAATTTTTAGAAGTTTCAAAAGTGGAAAATGGATGCGACGTTTAAAATTGCGCCGCAAAGTTGCTTCAACCAACTACTTATAGCATATGTGTGGCTTATTTTTACCAACAGGTAATTATTGCTTTTCACTGAGCTTTGTTCCGAGAGAGCGTCGCATCCACGTCCGCGTGCCGCTTTCACGCGTTTGGCAGTCACAATCGTGCTGTCTTCAACATATTTTAATCTCCAAAATAAATTTTTCAGATCATTCCGACCGTGCAAACATTGCAACATATATTATGGTTGTGAAATGATTCTATTGAAAAGAGTACAGATTTTAAATGCGTTTATTGCAGGACAAATATTGAGAGCAGTATGCAAATTTTCACTTAAATAAATATATAACAAAATATATAATAAAAATTTAAGAATGAATTTGCGGAGTAAGTTCAACTCTTTATTTTGTTTTTAGAAAAATTGGGGAATTTGTTCATTTCTTTTGGTTTCTTTTTTTAAAATTTGGGAAATGTTTTCATCGTGAAGTTGTTCCCCAATTTTTGGAGAATAAGTTATTTTTTTTGGGGGGAATTTCTTCATTGGGGACTAATTACTCAGCGCCTTCTTGCCATTACAACTAACTATGTATGTTTATGAATGGATTATTTTGAGTGTATGATGTTTAGAAGTTAGGAATTTTAGTTATTCTAAAGCTTTGGGATATTCAACGTTTCAGGCGATATATAATTGTCTATGAGAAAAACAGGGAGACTCTAAGCTTATACCTGTTACTGTAAGAGATTGTCCTCTTATGTAAGTTATGTTAGGAAAAACTTTCTGTACCATCTATTGCAATGAAGGAACCAAGTAACAAAAGTTGGGATATTAGAGTCGTTTCAGGAGTTTCACATTCCCTGGAGTCAGCTTGTCTTATCCGTTGGGCCTCTTGACGTTGTTAATCCGTTTCAGATTTCCTGGAATCAGCTTGTCTTATCCGTTGGGCCCCAAGACGTTGTTGAGTCGTTTCAAGAGTTTCACATTTCCTCGACTCAGCTTGTCGTAGCTGCTGGATTTCTAGATGCACTTGAGTAGATTCAGGCATTTCCGCTCTTCTTAACAACGGTTGTCTTGATCTTTGGCATTCAAGACGTTGCTGGGTTTCCTCAAGTGTTTCAGCATTTCTCGACTCAGATTGGCTAACTCGTTGAGACTCGATACGAGTTTGGGTCTGATCGGGGGTCTCTACAGTTCTGTTTAGCCTAAGCCTTGTTACATTTGAGGTAGTACGGCCTATATAACTACGCTTTTTAGGAGGCATGGCTCAATTAAAATAACTAAATTTATCAAAAATGTTTCGTGGTTGTATGCGCTGTATGCTTTCATTTGCAACTCACAATTGCAAATAGTTCTTATTCCACCTTTACAACACATTTATATAGTGAAAAAGACGAAATATAAATATTTTAAATAGGTTGCTTTCCAATGTAACCAAAAGGCGAGATGTAAATAAATGTAATATTTTGTTCTCCAATGCAATTAAAAAGGCGAAATGGAAGTATTTATATGAATTAACCTCATCGGTTAACCTTATCGGTTTTTTGAAAAGGCGAGATGGAAATATTTATATGAATTAACCTCATCGGTTAACCTCCGATGGCAACACTTACACACTAATAGGAAAAATTCAAATTAGGGCATGGGCTAAAAACTGAAAAACCGTTATCTTGAGTTACAAAACATTTATTTTGTAGATATTCCACTCGCATCCCACTAAGCGACCAAAAATTTCTTAAAGGAAAAAAAACCTAAGCTTTCTGTTGAGCAAAAAAGGACCTTTTTTGAAAAAAAAAAGTCAACTAAATTTTTGATTTTTTAAAAAAAAAGTACTAATTTTTTTTTTTTACATTTTTTTCCCGAAAGATTGAAGAAATAGCATTCTAAACTATTTGGGACAAATTTTGCTAAGAACAATATGTAAAAAGTTACATGGATGAGAAAAAACACCTGTTTGGCCAAAATGTCAAATGTTGACCCCCTCTAACTCAGAGAGTTCTGGACCGATCTTGTTGAAAAATTGTGTCTAAAGTACTATCCAATAGGACTAACCTTGGTGCAAATTGATCCCGGAAGACATCGGTTTCAAAAGTTTGATGACTTGACATGAAACGCCCCACATATTGATAGATATTTCATCCATAATTGTATTTGTATAATTGCGACCTTTAGTTTATATGTATACTAGGTTTACGTGTACTGGCAGACTTTAAATTGACTAAGAAGGTGATTCTGAGCCGATTGGTATAATAGAAGTTGTGCCTCTGTAACTATCATAACTATCCTATTTTTATAAAAAAAACTACAAGTTTGTAGAAGAAATAAATATCAAAGCAATTATAGCAAATAGTGACCTATATAAAGTCGACACAAATTGGTACTAATATTTTTATTTTATTTTTATTTATTTATTTATTTATTGGAACTGCTTCATACACAAGACTAAAAGTCTTATTTTGCAGTATGGAACTGATTGTATTTAAAATTATAAAATCGTTAATAAATTAATAACTAATTACAAATTTTCTTTATATAAAATGCAAAGAACAATAAGATTAAAATTAAAGAATAAAGTTGAAATATTTGAAATTTAATTTAATCAAATGTATTATAATATCAAATAATATTTAATGTTTTAAATTGTTATGCTGAAAACAGTTTAAAAATATTTTCTTTAAATTTTCGTGCGTTACTTAAAAGTTGAGAGCTATGGGGTATAGAATTCCAGAGAGATACTGCGAATATGTAGAAATGCCACTCTGATATTAAACTTTTATATCTAATTGATCTAATTCTTTTTCCCCTGCTTATATCTGAAATATAAAGTTTGTCGTACAGATGTTCCGGTTTGTGGGTATACACTATTTTATGTAAAAAAACTAAAATTCTTATATTTAAAAGATTATCTAAAGAAACGCCATATAGCTGCGATGAAAACAAAGATACACTAGAACGTCTATTAAGTCCATACACATATCTGATTATGTTGTTAAATGCAACGTTCAATTTCCTTTTACTAATTGTATCACATTTCGCAAATAGCTCACAACCATACAGTAAAACAGGCATCAGATAAGTTTTGGCAAGTAGGATTCTTATTTTCATAGGTGTACAATGCTGGGTTTGCCACTGAGTTCTAGTCATAGAGAAAGTACGACCACAGGCATAGTTAATATGGTTCGACCACGTAAGAGTGTCATTAAAAAAAATACCTAGATTCTTAGCAGATTTAACGATTTCAATTTTCTGATTATTTATAATTATGTTAGGTGTAATATTTAGTTTGGAAAGTCGCTTTTGAATTACAATGCACTTTGATTTTTTCGGATTTATCTCTAATCTATTTGACGTTGCCCATGTATAAATACGATGGAGTTGCTGATTAATAGAGATAATATACTGGTCGATTAGGGCATTACTACAGCTGGTATAAAGCTGAACGTCATCCGCATATATTCTTACATTACAATTTGTTAAAATGCCTGGGAGGTCATTTGAGTACAATGAGAATAATAGTGGCCCAACAATGGACCCCTGAGGTACGCCCCTTGCTACAGGCAGTGTCATTGAATTTTGGATTCTAGTTTCAACATACTGATACCTGCCACGTTAGTATGTTGACAATAACTGAGTAGCGGTCGAAGAAAAATTAAAAAAGTTTTTAAGTTTGTAACAAAGAATGTTATGATCCACGGTATCAAACGCTGATCTAAAAGTATTAAAAATGTAGTCTTGCCATCATCAAGTTTCTCCCTAATCTCCTCTGTAACATCAACTAAGGCTGTTAGGCAGCTGTGTTTCCTCCTGTACCCAGATTGACGATCTGTTAGCAAGTTATTGTCATCCAAGAAACTAGTCATTTGTTTGTGCATAATACGCTCGAATACTTTAGAGAGAAATGGAAGAATAGCTATTGGTCTATAATCGGAACCAGCTTTGGGTATAGGAATGATTTTAGCTATTTTCCAATTCGATGGGAAGTGGCTTGTAGTTAATATTTTGTTAAAGAAAAAAGTTATAATTGGAAGTAGCTGAGGTAAAAGAATCTTGAGAAACTTAGGATTAATCCCGTCCACTCCTATAGAGTTCGATTTTATAAACAATAAACTAGATAAAACGTCGCATTGGTCTACTGCAGCAAAAGAAAACAAAGATTCAGCATCGTTATTCGAGTGACTATTGATATAGTAATCTTTATCTGCTTGAACCATAGGAACACTTAAAAACTTTGTATTAATTGTATCTGCATCAACCGAAGATGGTTCTCGATGCGTAGATTTACCGATACCAACTTCGCGTATCGTTTGCCACGTTCTTTTGGAGCCAATGGCAGAAGAAAATTTTTCAGCATAAAAAATGGATTTGGCCTTTTTAATCATTTTATTTGTGTTTCTCTTAGCAGTCAGATAATCATCATGTAATGTTGTTGTTTTAAATCTTTTCCAACGTGCATAGACAAAATCTCTTTGATTGATACAATCTTTAATTTCAGAAGAAAACCAGGGTTTTTGTTTATTACTAATAATCTTCGATTTTATTGGTACAGTTAGATCGAACAGATAATTTATGTTTTGCTCCAGAAAAGAGAGTTGGTCATCCACAGAACTTAAACAATACAAAGCATTCCAATCAATATTAAAAAATTCTTCCTCAAGGAGTCTAAAATTAATGTTTTTAAAGTCTCGAAAAGTAATCCTCTCAACTTGTATAACAAGTTGGAAATTGTAAGTCATGAAAATAAGATCATGCTTGGAAAAACATGATGCAGACAGTTGATCGTAGAGTAGTATATTAATTTCATTACTCACAAGAAACAAATCCAAAAGCGTATTAATAGTTGCAGTAAAGTGTGTAGGATGTAAGATATTAGGTGATATTAAACCAATCGAGGCACATTCATCAGAGAAACTACAATCTACCAGAAGGTTTGAATTAAAATCTCCTGCTATGATAACATCATCGTACAAAGCTGTTTGCGTTTCCAAAGTTCGAAAAAATCGCCTGGTACAAAGATTCTTATTAGGCCTGTAAACACTCCCTAAAAGCAATTTCCTACCTTCATTATTTACCTCGATAAATAGATACTCAATTAGATTTAGAGGATCTGTATTATCTATGTCCTCAAAATCACAATTTTCCTTAGATGTACATTTGATGCTAAAAGAAATCCCCTTTTTTATGTACATAGCAACGCCGCCATATCCATCTTCTCTATCAACTCTACGTAAATTATACCCATTTAAGGAAACAGAAAACTCTGTAATTTCGGAATCAAACCATGTTTCCGAAACACATATAAAATCGACACCTGAGTTTTCAAAAATCAATCTAAATTCGTCAATCTTTTTCCTTAAGCTTTGAGCATTGATATGACATATTTTAATACCTTATTCAGATTGCATACTGCAATTAATAATAAGTTATAGAAAAATACATAACAATTTGTTTTGCATTTGATAGGTATACAATTTTAACAGGAATTGTAACCACATCAAATGGTGGAGTGAACTATCACCCCCGTTCCCACTTCAGAAACTTTTTCAATTAAAACGAATTTGCGAAAACAGGCGAAACTGAAATGGAGTGCTCCTAAATCGTAAAAAATTTCGAAAATTCTATTTTTTCTAAATTATTTTCGAACAGCCAATATACAAAAACATATGATTTTCTTATCAAAAACATTGCTATTAAACAAAGTCTGCAAAAATTGAAAATTCCGTCTGCTTTTATTCTAGATTTTTCAGAACTTAAAAAATTAAAAATCCATTACGAAAATATTTTTGTTTATTGTGAAAATTATGATTTTTTTTTTAAAGATTTATAAGGGTTTTCCGTGCCAACAAAATAACATTCGTAATGATTTTGAATACGATTGCTCCACAAATGAGTAGAAGTACAATATCGGAAGTACTTCAACTGGCCGTAACTCTGAGATTTATGGCGATTGGTGCTTACCAAGGTATATGGCCGAAGCACTTTGTTAAAGGTTTTGTGGAAGGTGATTGATTTGATGGAAATTAAACTATGCCCGACTTGAATATCGTTTAAGATGGACGAAGCAGAAATTAAACTATGTCCGACTTGAATATCGCTTAAGATGGACGAAGCAGAAACTAGTGCATCAAAATTAATTTTTTTTACATATATCCAACATTGTTGGGTGCGTTGATAGCACCAATATCACGATAATGGAGCCTTCATCAGATGAATCCCTTTTTTACAATCGTAAAGGGTATTTATTATCAACGCCATGATCGTATGTATTGAATACAATTCGTTCGTTTTTTAACACATTTGTATCGGGTCTTCGATTATAAAATGCGAATAAGAGCAGTAGATACTAGTCGGCCAGGTTCGTGCAACGATTCATTTATCTGGCGGCTGAGTGCAGTCAAAAAGTGTTATGCACGAAAATATGAAAATGGTGAAAATGTTATTATTCTTGGACACTTTGGATATGGATTGCAACCATATTTTACGATACCGTATAGAAACCCACAATATGGTACCAATGAATTGCGTTAGTCGTAATTTAATAGAAACAAGTAAGAGTGTTAAATTCGGCTGTGCCGAATCTTTGATACCCTCCACCTCGGTTTGAGTCTTGATAATAAATGTAAATGAAAAAGTAAACAATTTGTTAAACTTAATACCAAATTATTTCAGCAAATTCTTTGGGTTGGTTTTCTTCTTTTCTATTATTTCGGATTTATTTCGGTGTTTGCTTTTTGGTCATCGTGGTTGCTGATCGGCATGCATTTTGGTTATATACCTATATGCATGCGTTTCCGGTTATATGACATAACTTCTCGTTTAATTTAGTTTTTGCTAATTAAATAGCTCGCCCTAACCTCCATTGCAAAGGTAATGGTTGTGTAGAGTGGCTATATGCATTAAATCGTGCTAATTGGAGATGGCTGTATAGTTTCTTTTAACTGGCCAAATATTTCTTCATTGTGGCCATATAGGTCGGATGGAGTAACAAAATAATAACCAAAAAAAAAAGCTCTCTCAACTTTTTTTTAAAATATTGCCATATTTTGAAAACATAGAGAATAAATTTATAATAATAAATAATCAAATTAGGGATGAAAAACGCAAAAAACGAAAAGTCCCAAACATTTTAAATAAAATAATTTAATGTTATCTTTATTTTCTGAAAAACTTCAAATTTTCATCCAAAAAAAATTGTGAAAATTTATATATAAAAAATAACATTCTCATAAAATTACGTTTACTTATGTAACAATTTTTATGTTAGCAATTCTTAAATATCATTTGAGGTTTTCTTAAATTCATTGAATTTAAATTAATATCGACAAATCTGTTTTTCTATTTATTTAAATTGTAAAGGAGTGGCATCTCTGTCAAAATAAGCGAAAAACACAAAGAATAGAAAAAAACAAATTACTTCGTGTTTGACAGGATGATTTTATGTTTATGTTTAATATCTTTATTTTTTTTACTAATATTTCTGTTTATTTATTTGAAAATGAAATAATGAATTGAATATGCTATTTAATTTTTTTATTTATATAAAAAAGTTTTTTAATTAAAGCAAAATATTTTCACTATTTCATGATTTTTATTTATGTATGACGACATTTCAATCTAAAAATTTAAGTTTTTATCGATTGGATAAACAACACAAAAATGGTTGTCGTTTAGATAACAACAACAGCTGACTTTAACAATAGCGAATATCGTTTCAAAATTTTACTGATAATTTTGCAATTTTCTTTTTTTTTACAATTCGACTATCGTTAAAAGAAGTTACTGAATCGCGGTACTGAAAAGTTATTAATATCTCCTGAATGGCAATATTTTTTTTAAATGTAAACATTTTTAAATGTAAAGATATTTCTATATTTAAAATTATTATTTCCGACGTTTTGATATGATTTTCTGAAACTCAATTAATATTTTCTAATTTATAATTGGAAATTTTATTTTCAGTTTTTATTATAATTGATATTTTCTTAAATTTGAATGGAAAATTTAAAAAGTGAAATTTTGTATTTATGTGAATAATAATGCTTTATTAATTATAAACAATTTTTAAAAATTAGATGTAATCGCAATCAGATATTTTATAGGTAAAGCAGAATAATAATTCTATATAACTATGTAGAACTGTTTTGTAAGCAAAAAAAACTCATTGACGAACTCGGTAACTCTATTTTGTAAAGACAACAAAAAGTTAACCCCCCAATCTCACATCACACTGAAATTGTAAAATCGTTGTGTACGTATTATCAACGAAAAATTGTTCGAATTAGTCGAATCCATCGCCATTAAATTTTAAGCTCAAACATCTGACTGCAATCTCATTTTTAAAATCTTGTCGAAGCGTAAACTTGAAAAAATTTGTATACTTCTCTCTCTTATTTTATTTTAAGTAGAGTTACCAAGTTTATTATACAGGCACATGTTTGAGGGAAAATGTTTACATTTATTATTATTAGTATTATTTTAATAATAGTTAATAATATTTATGCTCTATAATTAACAAACTTGCGTTTTTGTATGCGCATTTCAAAAAATAAAACATTATAGTAGATTTAACAAGTTAAAACTTTAATTACAATTTTACAGAATCCAGTAAATTTGCATTAAATTTATAACAGGCTAACATTAATGATCGTTAGTGTCTGCCACTATTCGCACGAAAAATTTGGTGCCATTAGTGTGACCACTGCGGAAAATGTGTGTGTATTAGTAAAAAAAATGTGAGTGTATTGAGTTTTTCGAACTTGCAGTGTGATGTGAGATTGGTGGGTAATATGCCAAACTTATGTTCATATTTGTAAAAGAATAATGAAAAAACGTATGAAATAAAAGACCAACCCGTGTATACTCTTAACATTGTTCTGTATGATATCTAGTTGAAAATATTAACATTCATGTTAAAATAGAAATAACTATTGCAAAGCTAATTAGAAAAAACAAAAATTATGGCGGCATCTACTGTGGCATAGTCACGCTGAGCAAAATGAAGTGACACTCTGTAAATACAAAAGAAATGTATTTTCCCCACAACAAAATACTGCAGAATTTTATGTAAATAAAATAACCGATTTATTTCTAACATGCAGTTACTATGAATATACATACATACATATATATAATATATGTACATTATTTGTATTATTTAATATGTGTATGTATGTATATTTAAATATTACACACAAAAAATACAACATCAAACGTTATTTTTGTGTTTTTCTCTTTAAATAAATTAATACATAAATTTTTTTGCTAAATTTACATTTGGGCAATTCACAACAGGTGTTGTATATTGTATGTTGTATTGAAATACACAATACAATCATTTGTTGTGAACACTCAGTTGTATTTTCATATTGTAAAACGCTTTCTTTAGTAATTTTCGATCCAACGAGGAAAGATCGCTTCGTCGCTTCTGCTATTTTGTATAAGAGAAAACACTTGTCAGTGTTTGCTTTTTGGTCGTGAGATATACCCTAGAGTTTTAGTTACGTACCTCTTGCATTTTAATTTATAATGAAAAAAAAAAAAAATGTTAAATGTTTTGGTTGGTACTGAAAGAGAAAATACATACTAAAAATATAAACATTAATTTTTATATAAATAAACTTATCGATGTATTTTCGTTATTTGCATTATTTGCCATATTTTATTTTATAATTATTTATGCTGATAATATTCTATGTATTTGTTTTTTCTTTTTCATAAAAACTGGCATTCACTTGGAACTGACATGTTATGATACAATATACAACATTTACTAAACATAGCAAATGAAGTTGGATCGTGTATCGGATTTTTCAGTGAAAATTACCAACAACAATTTTACACTATTGTAAAGTGATACACGATACAAGAGATACAACGATACATTACCCATTGTGAATTGCCCAATTGTTTTTTTTATTAACAACTAGGTATTTTAGCATTATTTGCTTTAGATGTTGGTGAATTTTTACTCCCTTTATATTAACTCGTAGTGTCTGCTTGTCGAAAAAATTTTGGATCGATTTTAACCACTTTCCCGTGACCCAATCGATCTGAAATTTTGCAGGCAGGCTTGTGGCAATGACAGAAATGATCTAACATATTTTTTTAGTGATGCCAAAACAATGGAAACTTTTAAATTTTTCTACCAGAGTTGATAAAAAAATGTACAAAGGGTTTGTTTTTGTTATATTATTACCATAACGACCACAAAAACAACAAGTCCAGCTATGAAAACAATGCAACATTTAGAATAACAACAAGAACAATATAGAAATATCATGTTTTTCATTTTTTTTTTACTTTTTCAGAGATTTCCCTGGACCTGTTCCACCGATTTTAATGATTTTTGAAGTACAAATCTTTCCATGAATTTGGTGAATCATTCTCACTAAAAATGATCACTGTAGCTGCACTATTGAGGGCGTGATCGTGACAAGAACAACATAGAAAATTATTTTTTTTTCAAGACTTTTTTAGTTCTTCATTCAAATCTCGGGCCCTAATCGACCGATTTGGACGATTTTAAATAGCAAACTTCTCAGGATGTTAGTGAATCATTTTTATGTCAACGAGTACCCTAGCTGCCGGATTGATGCCGTCATCGTGATTTCCACAGACGGACATCGCTATATCAACTCCGGTTGTTATAAGGATCACAAATATATAAATTTTATGGGGTCCAAAATTTTTTTTCTAATTATTACAAACGGAATGACAAACTTATATATACCCTCTGCACACTGGAGTGGAGGGTATAACAACTCTACAACAGCAACAATGACAGTCATATGTTTTTCAAATAGGAAAAAACTGTTTATGTGTTAGTTTCGGTCATTCCCCAGTATGCATTGAAATATTATTTCTCCAATGTTGGAGAAAAGTTAAGTTCTTAAATTGATGTCAAATGTAATTCTCAACTTGGGTTGAACAATTTTTCTCCTTGTTTGCTTTCAACTTGACATCAAGTTGAGACTTAACATTTTTTCCAATCTTTGAGAAACATTTTTACTCTCAATTGGATATCCAACACTTTTCTCCACTTGAGACCAAACATTTTTTCAACTTGAATACGATTTGTGTTAAGTCTGAGATATTATTTAAATATGTCATAAATAATATATTAAATTAAAAAATGCCAAAAAAGTACAAATAAATCATTGATATATTTTTAATTATTTCTGGTTTTTGTCGAATTTTTCAAAAAATGTACAACCAATTAATTCATTTATTTTTAATTCTAGATTTTAAAAAATGTACATAATATGTACATTTAATGTTAAATATGTACATAGTAATGTTAAATATATAATGAAATTAAATTGAAACATTAAAAAAAGTACATTGTTTTCATTTCTAAAATTAGTATAATATTTTTTAATATGGCAATTCCGTACCTTCCATTTGATACCGATTGGAAATATTTCTTTGCTATCAAGTTGAGAATCACAAATTTCTCAATTTGATAACTATGAAAATCGGCATATAAAAAATGTGCCTTTTAAGTTGAGAAGACTATATTCGAACTATTGAGGGCATTTGAGAATTAACGTTGGAGATTTGAGAAATGTATTTGATCTCAAATGCACCTCAAGTTGATAGCAAACAAAAATGTTTATTGGGACATTTATTGTAGGGTCGTTTGCACACACACAAAAAATAGAAAATAAATTGTCAATAAGCAAAGCAAGTGGCTTCGAAATTCGATGATGCCAGTTAATCATTTTTTGTTCACGCGGAATTTATAATTGGAGGAATTTTTTTCTCGAGAAATGTATTTTCCGTGAGAAAGAAATTCCTTGAGAATATTCATAATTGGGATGAATAACTTTTAATTGGAACTTTTTAGTCAGAATAAATCATAATTCTAGTTAGATATTGGTTAATATTTAATTAGAAAAAATATTGTGGTGGCATCTACG
Source organism: Cordilura impudica (assembly GCA_963682025.1). Taxonomy (NCBI): domain Eukaryota; kingdom Metazoa; phylum Arthropoda; class Insecta; order Diptera; family Scathophagidae; genus Cordilura; species Cordilura impudica. The sequence goes on along the minus strand of OY821517.1, from coordinate 211,393,821 downwards.
CAATTATTGAGGCAGTCACGGAAAAATTAAATGCAAGTCTGTTTTTTTTAATATAACAAAAATGGATTTTTCCTTTAACAAAATATGGCAGAATTCTTTATAAATGAAATGCAAAATGGAAAATCAATTTTGTGCTAATTCTTAACAAAATTAATAAAATATATATATATGTATTATTATATTTATTAATATTTGTAATTTTATTTGACACAATTTCACACACAGTTTTACAGATCAACTGTTTTAATTAGAAAAAATATTGTGGTGGCATCTACGCAATTATTGAGGGGCAGTCACGGAAAAATTAAATGCAAGTCTGTTTTTTTTAATATAACAAAAATGGATTTTCCCTTTAACAAAATATGGCAGAATTCTTTATAAATGAAATGCAAAATGGAAAATCAATTTTGCTAATTCTTAACAAAATTAATAAAATATATATATATATATATGTATTATTATATTTATTAATATTTGTAATTTTATTTGACACAATTTCACACACAGTTTTACAGATCAACTGTTTTCAACTGATTTAGAAGTTTTCTGTTTTTGAAACAGTAGTGCCAATTTGTAACATATTGTGATGTAATGAAAATCGCAGAATAATAAGTTAATACATAATAAAAATATTAAATTTTTAAGTTTTATATACATATTGCAATAAAAAAAACTTTGGTAAATTTACATTGAAGATGGTCAGAAATGAATGAGAAAAAATGTATAGACATTTTAGAAAAGCACATTTAATGTTAAACTTTATGCACAAAATACATGGGTTTTTGTTGTTTCGAATTTAACTGTGGCTCTAAGTGAAAAGTTTTAGACCAATCGTATATTACATCTTGAGGATCCTCACCTAATATTTTCAAATATTTTAAATTCTTTTTAACTCATTTAACCTCATTACGAAAATAGTAAAACAGTAAATATGGAAAATCCACGCACCTCAAAAAATTGTTTTCTATGAAATAAATTAAAGACATTTCATATTATACAATTTTCTTTCAAAAATGTATCAATTATTGCAAATTTGAAATTTGACATATAGTATTTGTACATACATATATTTGTATAGATTTCGCAGTATGAAAAGAACTATTATTTCTTTATTTAGAATATATGTAAGTATTGCTCGCAAAAAAATGCAACATCATGAATGAAACACATAGACGACTGCTGGCAGCAGCATTTGTAGTCGTATAGTCAGCTACTTGATTTTTCTGAATACGACAGCAACATATAATACAAATGCATTTTTATTTAAATATACAATTACTTTTACTTATTTAAAATGCATTAGTACAACGTAAAAATAAATAAATTAGTTTAACGCCTTTTGATTATTAATGGAATTATAGCCTTTCATTTTGCGATTTTTTTTTTAAACAAAATAAAATATTTCATAGCACTAACTTCTTTTACATATTTTGTTATATTGTCAACACTATTTTTGTTTTGTAGCCAACAAAACACACTTGCAGTTTTTTTTTCTATTTGAAGAACATATGACTGCCATTGTTGATGTTGTAGAGTTGTTTTTTTTTTTTTTTTGATTTTGTTTCGTTAACTCTTTTGTATTAAAGCACCTCCAATATATGTATCCATTTTAGTTTGAAAATTCAGTATATTTATAATTTATTACTTACAGCAAAAAATAATAGAAACAATTTTATCAGTTATGCTTACGAAACTATATAAATAGATTTGAAGTTGGCTGCAAAAGCAGTAGCCTGTGTAAAGAACAAGTTAGCGACATGTAACTGTTACGTAACGTGTCAGCCTTTTTTTCACATGAAAAGTATTGGGACGTTCCGGTTACGTTCGGTAACTGCTTTAAATGATTTTCATGTAAAAAAAAACAACTGACTCGTTACGGTTACGGTTAGAAAACATTGACCTTTTATATGTATTATAATGCTATGAATGCATTTATCTTTATTTTATTTTATTTATATATTCTTTTTTTTTTGTATTGTATATTATTTTTTTTTATTATTATTACTATTTCATTTAATTATTTTTTTCTTTAAATAAATTAATACATAAAAATTTGTTTCTTAAATTATTGGTGAACTTTTACTCCCTTTATTTACTGCCTTTATATTAACTGGTAGTGTCTGCTTGTCGACAAAATTTTGGATCGATTTTTAGCCCCTTTCCCGTGAGCCAATCGATCTGAAATTTTGCATGCAGGCTCGTGGTAATGACAGAAATGATTTAACAAATTTTTTTAGTGATGCCAAAACAATGGAAACTTTTAAAATTTTCTACCAGAGTTCACAAAAAAATGTACAAAGGGTTTGTTTTTATTATATTATTACCACAACGACCACAAAAACAACAAGTCCAGCTATGACAACAATGCAACATTTAGAATAACAACAGCAAGAATATGGAAACATGTTTTCATTTTTTTTTTAATTTTTCATAGATTTACCTGGACCTGTTCCACCGATTTTAATGATTTTTGAAGTAGAAATCTTCCCATGAATTTGGTGAATCATTCTCACTAAAAATTATCACCCTAGCTATCCTATTGAGGGAGTGATCGTGACAAGAACAACATAGAAAATTATATTTTTTCAAGACTTTTTTTAGTTCTTCATTCAAATCTCGGGCCCTAATCGACCGATTTGGACGATTTTAAATAGCAAACTTTTCAGGATGTTAATGAATCATTTTTTATGCCAACGAGCACCCTAGCTGCCCGATTGATGCCGTCATCGTGATTTCCACAGACGGACAGACGGACATCGCTACATCAACTCCGGTTGTTATAAGGATCACAAATATATATATTTTATGGGGTCCAAATTTTTTTTTCTAATTATTACAAACGGAATGACAAACTTATATATACCCTCTGCACACTGGAGTGGAGGGTATAAAAATAACATTCTCATAAAATTACGTTTACTTATGTAACAATTTTTATGTTAGCAATTCTTAAATATCATTTGAGGTTTTCTTAAATTCATTGAATTTAAATTAATATCGACAAATCTGTTTTTCTATTTATTTAAATTGTAAAGGAGTGGCATCTCTGTCAAAATAAGCGAAAAACACAAAGAATAGAAAAAAACAAATTACTTCGTGTTTGACAGGATGATTTTATGTTTATGTTTAATATCTTTATTTTTTTACTAATATTTCTGTTTATTTATTTGAAAATGAAATAATGAATTGAATATGCTATTTAATTTTTTTATTTATATAAAAAAGTTTTTTAATTAAAGCAAAATATTTTCACTATTTCATGATTTTTATTTATGTATGACGACATTTCAATCTAAAAATTTAAGTTTTTATCGATTGGATAAACAACACAAAAATGGTTGTCGTTTAGATAACAACAACAGCTGACTTTAACAATTGCGAATATCGTTTCAAAATTTTACTGATAATTTTGCAATTTTCTTTTTTTTTACAATTCGACTATCGTTAAAAGAAGTTACTGAATCGCGGTACTGAAAAGTTATTAATATCTCCTGAATGGCAATATTTTTTTTTAAATGTAAACATTTTTAAATGTAAAGATATTTCTATATTTAAAATTATTATTTCCGACGTTTTGATATGATTTTCTGAAACTCAATTAATATTTTCTAATTTATAATTGGAAATTTTATTTTCAGTTTTTATTATAATTGATATTTTCTTAAATTTGAATGGAAAATTTAAAAAGTGAAATTTTGTATTTATGTGAATAATAATGCTTTATTAATTATAAACAATTTTTAAAAATTAGATGTAATCGCAATCAGATATTTTATAGGTAAAGCAGAATAATAATTCTATATAACTATGTAGAACTGTTTTGTAAGCAAAAAACTCATTGACGAACTCGGTAACTCTATTTTGTAAAGACAACAAAAAGTTAACCCCCCAATCTCACATCACACTGAAATTGTAAAATCGTTGTGTACGTATTATCAACGAAAAATTGTTCGAATTAGTCGAATCCATCGCCATTAAATTTTATGCTCAAACATCTGACTGCAATCTCATTTTTAAAATGTTGTCGAAGCGTAAACTTGAAAAAATTTGTATATTTCTCTCTCTTATTTTATTTTAAGTAGAGTTACCAAGTTTATTATACAGGCACATGTTTGAGGGAAAATGTTTAAATTTATTATTATTAGTATTATTTTAATAATAGTTAATAATATTTATGCTCTATAATTAACAAACTTGCGTTTTTGTATGCGCATTTCAAAAAATAAATCATTATAGTAGATTTAACAAGTTAAAACTTTAATTACAATTTTACAGAATCCAGTAAATTTGCATTAAATTTATAACAGGGTAACATTAATCATCGTTAGTGTCTGCCACTATTCGCACGAAAAATTTGGTGCCATTAGTGTGACCACTGCGGAAAATGTGTGTGTATTAGTAAAAAAAATGTGAGTGTATTGAGTTTTTCGAACTTGCAGTGTGATGTGAGATTGGTGGGTAATATGCCAAACTTATGTTCATATTTGTAAAAGAATAATGAAAAAACGTATGAAATAAAAGACCAACCCGTGTATACTCTTAACATTGTTCTGTATGATATCTAGTTGAAAATATTAACATTCATGTTAAAATAGAAATAACTATTGCAAAGCTAATTAGAAAAAACAAAAATTATGGCGGCATCTACTGTGGCATAGTCACGCTGAGCAAAATGAAGTGACACTCTGTAAATACAAAAGAAATGTATTTTCCCCACAACAAAATACTGCAGAATTTTATGTAAATAAAATAACCGATTTATTTCTAACATGCAGTTACTATGAATATACATACATACATATATATAATATATGTACATTATTTGTATTATTTAATATGTGTATGTATGTATATTTAAATATTACACACAAAAAATACAACATCAAACGTTATTTTTGTGTTTTTCTCTTTAAATAAATTAATACATAAATTTTTTTGCTAAATTTACATTTGGGCAATTCACAACAGGTGTTGTATATTGTATGTTGTATTGAAATACACAATACAATCATTTGTTGTGAACACTCAGTTGTATTTTCATATTGTAAAACGCTTTCTTTAGTAATTTTCGAGCCAACGAGGAAAGATCGCTTCGTCGCTTCTGCTATTTTGTATAAGAGAAAACACTTGTCAGTGTTTGCTTTTTGGTCGTGAGATATACCCTAGAGTTTTAGTTACGTACCTCTTGCATTTTAATTTATAATGAAAAAAAAAAAAAAATGTTAAATGTTTTGGTTGGTACTGAAAGAGAAAATACATACTAAAAATATAAACATTAATTTTTATATAAATAAACTTATCGATGTATTTTCGTTATTTGCATTATTTGCCATATTTTATTTTATAATTATTTATGCTGATAATATTCTATGTATTTGTTTTTTCTTTTTCATAAAAACTGGCATTCACTTGGAACTGACATGTTATGATACAATATACAACATTTACTAAACATAGCAAATGAAGTTGGATCGTGTATCAGATTTTTCAGTGAAAATTACCAACAACAATTTTACACTATTGTAAAGTGATACACGATACAAGAGATACAACGATACATTACCCATTGTGAATTGCCCAATTGTTTTTTTTATTAACAACTAGGTATTTTAGCATTATTTGCTTTAGATGTTGGTGAATTTTTACTCCCTTTATATTAACTCGTAGTGTCTGCTTGTCGAAAAAATTTTGGATCGATTTTAACCACTTTCCCGTGACCCAATCGATCTGAAATTTTGCAGGCAGGCTTGTGGCAATGACAGAAATGATCTAACATATTTTTTTAGTGATGCCAAAACAATGGAAACTTTTAAATTTTTCTACCAGAGTTGATAAAAAATGTACAAAGGGTTTGTTTTTGTTATATTATTACCATAACGACCACAAAAACAACAAGTCCAGCTATGAAAACAATGCAACATTTAGAATAACAACAAGAACAATATAGAAATATCATGTTTTTCATTTTTTTTTTACTTTTTCAGAGATTTCCCTGGACCTGTTCCACCGATTTTAATGATTTTTGAAGTACAAATCTTTCCATGAATTTGGTGAATCATTCTCACTAAAAATGATCACTGTAGCTGCACTATTGAGGGCGTGATCGTGACAAGAACAACATAGAAAATTATTTTTTTTTCAAGACTTTTTTAGTTCTTCATTCAAATCTCGGGCCCTAATCGACCGATTTGGACGATTTTAAATAGCAAACTTCTCAGGATGTTAGTGAATCATTTTTATGTCAACGAGTACCCTAGCTGCCGGATTGATGCCGTCATCGTGATTTCCACAGACGGACATCGCTATATCAACTCCGGTTGTTATAAGGATCACAAATATATAAATTTTATGGGGTCCAAAATTTTTTTTCTAATTATTACAAACGGAATGACAAACTTATATATACCCTCTGCACACTGGAGTGGAGGGTATAACAACTCTACAACAGCAACAATGACAGTCATATGTTTTTCAAATAGGAAAAAACTGTTTATGTGTTAGTTTCGGTCATTCCCCAGTATGCATTGAAATATTATTTCTCCAATGTTGGAGAAAAGTTAAGTTCTTAAATTGATGTCAAATGTAATTCTCAACTTGGGTTGAACAATTTTTCTCCTTGTTTGCTTTCAACTTGACATCAAGTTGAGACTTAACATTTTTTCCAATCTTTGAGAAACATTTTTACTCTCAATTGGATATCCAACACTTTTCTCCACTTGAGACCAAACATTTTTTCAACTTGAATACGATTTGTGTTAAGTCTGAGATATTATTTAAATATGTCATAAATAATATATTAAATTAAAAAATGCCAAAAAAAGTACAAATAAATCATTGATATATTTTTAATTATTTCTGGTTTTTGTCGAATTTTTCAAAAAATGTACAACCAATTAATTCATTTATTTTTAATTCTAGATTTTAAAAAATGTACATAATATGTACATTTAATGTTAAATATGTACATAGTAATGTTAAATATATAATGAAATTAAATTGAAACATTAAAAAAAGTACATTGTTTTCATTTCTAAAATTAGTATAATATTTTTTAATATGGCAATTCCGTACCTTCCATTTGATACCGATTGGAAATATTTCTTTGCTATCAAGTTGAGAATCACAAATTTCTCAATTTGATAACTATGAAAATCGGCATATAAAAAATGTGCCTTTTAAGTTGAGAAGACTATATTCGAACTATTGAGGGCATTTGAGAATTAACGTTGGAGATTTGAGAAATGTATTTGATCTCAAATGCACCTCAAGTTGATAGCAAACAAAAATGTTTATTGGGACATTTATTGTAGGGTCGTTTGCACACACCAAAAATAGAAAATAAATTGTCAATAAGCAAAGCAAGTGGCTTCGAAATTCGATGATGCCAGTTAATCATTTTTTGTTCACGCGGAATTTATAATTGGAGGAATTTTTTTCTCGAGAAATGTATTTTCCGTGAGAAAGAAATTCCTTGAGAATATTCATAATTGGGATGAATAACTTTTAATTGGAACTTTTTAGTCAGAATAAATCATAATTCTAGTTAGATATTGGTTAATATTTATTTAGAAACAAGTAAGAGTGTTAAATTCGGCTGTGCCGAATCTTTGATACCCTCCACCTCGGTTTGAGTCTTGATAATAAATGTAAATGAAAAAGTAAACAATTTGTTAAACTTAATACCAAATTATTTCAGCAAATTCTTTGGGTTGGTTTTCTTCTTTTCTATTATTTCGGATTTATTTCGGTGTTTGCTTTTTGGTCATCGTGGTTGCTGATCGGCATGCATTTTGGTTATATACCTATATGCATGCGTTTCCGGTTATATGACATAACTTCTCGTTTAATTTAGTTTTTGCTAATTAAATAGCTCGCCCTAACCTCCATTGCAAAGGTAATGGTTGTGTAGAGTGGCTATATGCATTAAATCGTGCTAATTGGAGATGGCTGTATAGTTTCTTTTAACTGGCCAAATATTTCTTCATTGTGGCCATATAGGTCGGATGGAGTAACAAAATAATAACCAAAAAAAAAAGCTCTCTCAACTTTTTTTTAAAATATTGCCATATTTTGAAAACATAGAGAATAAATTTATAATAATAAATAATCAAATTAGGGATGAAAAACGCAAAAAACGAAAAGTCCCAAACATTTTAAATAAAATAATTTAATGTTATCTTTATTTTCTGAAAAACTTCAAATTTTCATCCAAAAAAAATTGTGAAAATTTATATATAAAAAATAACATTCTCATAAAATTACGTTTACTTATGTAACAATTTTTATGTTAGCAATTCTTAAATATCATTTGAGGTTTTCTTAAATTCATTGAATTTAAATTAATATCGACAAATCTGTTTTTCTATTTATTTAAATTGTAAAGGAGTGGCATCTCTGTCAAAATAAGCGAAAAACACAAAGAATAGAAAAAAACAAATTACTTCGTGTTTGACAGGATGATTTTATGTTTATGTTTAATATCTTTATTTTTTTTACTAATATTTCTGTTTATTTATTTGAAAATGAAATAATGAATTGAATATGCTATTTAATTTTTTTATTTATATAAAAAAGTTTTTTAATTAAAGCAAAATATTTTCACTATTTCATGATTTTTATTTATGTATGACGACATTTCAATCTAAAAATTTAAGTTTTTATCGATTGGATAAACAACACAAAAATGGTTGTCGTTTAGATAACAACAACAGCTGACTTTAACAATAGCGAATATCGTTTCAAAATTTTACTGATAATTTTGCAATTTTCTTTTTTTTTACAATTCGACTATCGTTAAAAGAAGTTACTGAATCGCGGTACTGAAAAGTTATTAATATCTCCTGAATGGCAATATTTTTTTTAAATGTAAACATTTTTAAATGTAAAGATATTTCTATATTTAAAATTATTATTTCCGACGTTTTGATATGATTTTCTGAAACTCAATTAATATTTTCTAATTTATAATTGGAAATTTTATTTTCAGTTTTTATTATAATTGATATTTTCTTAAATTTGAATGGAAAATTTAAAAAGTGAAATTTTGTATTTATGTGAATAATAATGCTTTATTAATTATAAACAATTTTTAAAAATTAGATGTAATCGCAATCAGATATTTTATAGGTAAAGCAGAATAATAATTCTATATAACTATGTAGAACTGTTTTGTAAGCAAAAAACTCATTGACGAACTCGGTAACTCTATTTTGTAAAGACAACAAAAAGTTAACCCCCCAATCTCACATCACACTGAAATTGTAAAATCGTTGTGTACGTATTATCAACGAAAAATTGTTCGAATTAGTCGAATCCATCGCCATTAAATTTTAAGCTCAAACATCTGACTGCAATCTCATTTTTAAAATGTTGTCGAAGCGTAAACTTGAAAAAATTTGTATACTTCTCTCTCTTATTTTATTTTAAGTAGAGTTACCAAGTTTATTATACAGGCACATGTTTGAGGGAAAATGTTTACATTTATTATTATTAGTATTATTTTAATAATAGTTAATAATATTTATGCTCTATAATTAACAAACTTGCGTTTTTGTATGCGCATTTCAAAAAATAAATCATTATAGTAGATTTAACAAGTTAAAACTTTAATTACAATTTTACAGAATTCAGTAAATTTGCATTAAATTTATAACAGGGTAACATTAATCATCGTTAGTGTCTGCCACTATTCGCACGAAAAATTTGGTGCCATTAGTGTGACCACTGCGGAAAATGTGTGCGTATTAGTAAAAAAAATGTGAGTGTATTGAGTTTTTCGAACTTGCAGTGTGATGTGAGATTGGTGGGTAATATGCCAAACTTATGTTCATATTTGTAAAAGAATAATGAAAAAACGTATGAAATAAAAGACCAACCCGTATATACTCTTAACATTTTTCTGTATGATATCTAGTTGAAAATATTAACATTCATGTTAAAATAGAAATAACTATTGCAAAGCTAATTAGAAAAAACAAAAATTATGGCGGCATCTACTGTGGCATAGTCACGCTGAGAAAAATGAAGTGACACTCTGTAAATACAAAAGAAATGTATTTTCCCCACAACAAAATACTGCAGAATTTTATGTAAATAAAATAACCGATTTATTTCTAACATGCAGTTACTATGAATATACATACATACATATATATAATATATGTACATTATTTGTATTATTTAATATGTGTATGTATGTATATTTAAATATTACACACAAAAAATACAACATCAAACGTTATTTTTGTGTTTTTCTCTTTAAATAAATTAATACATAAATTTTTTTGCTAAATTTACATTTGGGCAATTCACAACAGGTGTTGTATATTGTATGTTGTATTGAAATACACAATACAATCATTTGTTGTGAACACTCAGTTGTATTTTCATATTGTAAAACGCTTTCTTTAGTAATTTTCGATCCAACGAGGAAAGATCGCTTCGTCGCTTCTGCTATTTTGTATAAGAGAAAACACTTGTCAGTGTTTGCTTTTTGGTCGTGAGATATACCCTAGAGTTTTAGTTACGTACCTCTTGCATTTTAATTTATAATGAAAAAAAAAAAATGTTAAATGTTTTGGTTGGTACTGAAAGAGAAAATACATACTAAAAATATAAACATTAATTTTTATATAAATAAACTTATCGATGTATTTTCGTTATTTGCATTATTTGCCATATTTTATTTTATAATTATTTATGCTGATAATATTCTATGTATTTGTTTTTTCTTTTTCATAAAAACTGGCATTCACATACAACAACATACAACATTTACTAAACATAGCAAATGAAGTTGGATCGTGTATCAGATTTTTCAGTGAAAATTACCAACAACAATTTTACACTATTGTAAAGTGATACACGATACAAGAGATACAACGATACATTACCCATTGAGAATTGCCCAATTGTTTTTTTTATTAACAACTAGGTATTTTAGCATTATTTGCTTTAGATGTTGGTGAATTTTTACTCGCTTTATATTAACTCGTAGTGTCTGCTTGTCGAAAAAATTTTGGATCGATTTTAACCACTTTCCCGTGACCCAATCGATCTGAAATTTTGCAGGCAGGCTTGTGGCAATGACAGAAATGATCTAACATATTTTTTTAGTGATGCCAAAACAATGGAAACTTTTAAATTTTTCTACCAGAGTTGATAAAAAATGTACAAAGGGTTTGTTTTTGTTATATTATTACCATAACGACCACAAAAACAACAAGTCCAGCTATGAAAACAATGCAACATTTAGAATAACAACAAGAACAATATAGAAATATCATGTTTTTCATTTTTTTTTACTTTTTCAGAGATTTCCCTGGACCTGTTCCACCGATTTTAATGATTTTTGAAGTACAAATCTTTCCATGAATTTGGTGAATCATTCTCACTAAAAATGATCACTGTAGCTGCACTATTGAGGGCGTGATCGTGACAAGAACAACATAGAAAATTATTTTTTTTTCAAGACTTTTTTAGTTCTTCATTCAAATCTCGGGCCCTAATCGACCGATTTGGACGATTTTTCGTGATTTCCACAGACGGACAGACGGACATCGCTATATCAACTCCGGTTGTTATAAGGATCACAAATATATAAATTTTATGGGGTCCAAAATTTTTTTTCTAATTATTACAAACGGAATGACAAACTTATATATACCCTCTGCACACTGGAGTGGAGGGTATAACAACTCTACAACAGCAACAATGACAGTCATATGTTTTTCAAATAGGAAAAAACTGTTTATGTGTTAGTTTCGGTCATTCCCCAGTATGCATTGAAATATTATTTCTCCAATGTTGGAGAAAAGTTAAGTTCTTAAATTGATGTCAAATGTAATTCTCAACTTGGGTTGAACAATTTTTCTCCTTGTTTGCTTTCAACTTGACATCAAGTTGAGACTTAACATTTTTTCCAATCTTTGAGAAACATTTTTACTCTCAATTGGATATCCAACACTTTTCTCCACTTGAGACCAAACATTTTTTCAACTTGAATACGATTTGTGTTAAGTCTGAGATATTATTTAAATATGTCATAAATAATATATTAAATTAAAAAATGCCAAAAAAGTACAAATAAATCATTGATATATTTTTAATTATTTCTGGTTTTTGTCGAATTTTTCAAAAAATGTACAACCAATTAATTCATTTATTTTTAATTCTAGATTTTAAAAAATGTACATAATATGTACATTTAATGTTAAATATGTACATAGTAATGTTAAATATATAATGAAATTAAATTGAAACATTAAAAAAAGTTCATTGTTTTCATTTCTAAAATTAGTATAATATTTTTTAATATGGCAATTCCGTACCTTCCATTTGATACCGATTGGAAATATTTCTTTGCTATCAAGTTGAGAATCACAAATTTCTCAATTTGATAACTATGAAAATCGGCATATAAAAAATGTGCCTTTTAAGTTGAGAAGACTATATTCGAACTATTGAGGGCATTTGAGAATTAACGTTGGAGATTTGAGAAATGTATTTGATCTCAAATGCACCTCAAGTTGATAGCAAACAAAAATGTTTATTGGGACATTTATTGTAGGGTCGTTTGCACACACACAAAAAATAGAAAATAAATTGTCAATAAGCAAAGCAAGTGGCTTCGAAATTCGATGATGCCAGTTAATCATTTTTTGTTCACGCGGAATTTATAATTGGAGGAATTTTTTTCTCGAGAAATGTATTTTCCGTGAGAAAGAAATTCCTTGAGAATATTCATAATTGGGATGAATAACTTTTAATTGGAACTTTTTAGTCAGAATAAATCATAATTCTAGTTAGATATTGGTTAATATTTAATTAGAAAAAATATTGTGGTGGCATCTACGCAATTATTGAGGCAGTCACGGAAAAATTAAATGCAAGTCTGTTTTTTTTAATATAACAAAAATGGATTTTTCCTTTAACAAAATATGGCAGAATTCTTTATAAATGAAATGCAAAATGGAAAATCAATTTTGTGCTAATTCTTAACAAAATTAATAAAATATATATATATGTATTATTATATTTATTAATATTTGTAATATTATTTGACACAATTTCACACACAGTTTTACAGATCAACTGTTTTCAACTGATTTAGAAGTTTTCTGTTTTTGAAACAGTAGTGCCAATTTGTAACATTTTGTGATGTAATGAAAATCGCAGAATAATAAGTTAATACACAATAAAAAATATTAAATTTTGAAGTTTTATATACATATTGCAATAAAAAAAACTTTGGTAAATTTACATTGAAGATGGTCAGAAATGAATGAGAAAAAATGTATAGACATTTTAGAAAAGCACATTTAATGTTAAACTTTATGCACAAAATATATGGGTTTTTGTTGTTTCGAATTTAACTGTGGCTCTAAGTGAAAAGTTTTAGACCGATCGTATATTACATCTTGAGGATCCTCACCTAATATTTTCAAATATTTTAAATTCTTTTTAACTCATTTAACCTCATTACGAAAATAGTAAAACAGTAAATATGGAAAATCCACGCACCTCAAAAAATTGTTTTCTATGAAATAAATTAAAGACATTTCATATTATACAATTTTCTTTCAAAAATGTATCAATTATTGCAAATTTGAAATTTGACATATAGTATTTGTACATACATATATTTGTATAGATTTCGCAGTATGAAAAGAACTATTATTTCTTTATTTAGAATATATGTAAGTATTGCTCGCAAAAAAATGCAACATCATGAATGAAACACATAGACGACTGCTGGCAGCAGCATTTGTAGTCGTATAGTCAGCTACTTGATTTTTCTGAATACGACAGCAACATATAATACAAATGCATTTTTATTTAAATATACAATTACTTTTACTTATTTAAAATGCATTAGTACAACGTAAAAATAAATAAATTAGTTTAACGCCTTTTGATTATTAATGGAATTATAGCCTTTCATTTTGCGATTTTTTTTTTAAACAAAATAAAATATTTCATAGCACTAACTTCTTTTACATATTTTGTTATATTGTCAACACTATTTTTGTTTTGTAGCCAACAAAACACACTTGCAGTTTTTTTTTTCTATTTGAAGAACATATGACTGCCATTGTTGATGTTGTAGAGTTGTTTTTTTTTTTTTATTTTGTTTCGTTTACTCTTTTGTATTAAAGCACCTCCAATATATGTATCCATTTTAGTTTGCAAATTCAGTATATTTATAATTTATTACTTAGAGCAAAAAATAATAGAAACAATTTTATCAGTTATGCTTACGAAACTATATAAATAGACTTGAAGTTGGCTGCAAAAGCAGTAGCCTGTGTAAAGAACAAGTTAGCGACATGTAACTGTTACGTCAGTCTTTTTTTCACGTGAAAAGTATTGGGACGTTCCGGTTACGTTCGGTAACTGTTTTAAATGATTTTCATGTAAAAAAAAACAACTGACTCGTTACGGTTACGGTTAGAAAACATTGACCTTTTATATGTATTATAATGCTATGAATGCATTTATCTTTATTTTATTTTATTTATATATTCTTTTTTTTTTGTATTGTATATTATTTTTTTTTATTATTATTACTATTTCATTTAATTATTTTTTTCTTTAAATAAATTAATACATAAAAATTTGTTTTTTAAATTATTGGTGAACTTTTACTCCCTTTATTTACTGCCTTTATATTAACTGGTAGTGTCTGCTTGTCGACAAAATTTTGGATCGATTTTTAGCCCCTTTCCCGTGAGCCAATCTGGCAATGACAGAAATGATCTAACAAATTTTTTTAGTGATGCCAAAACAATGGAAACTTTTAAAATTTTCTACCAGAGTTCACAAAAAAATGTACAAAGGATTTGTTTTTATTATATTATTACCACAACGACCACAAAAACAACAAGTCGAGCTATGACAACAATGCAACATTTAGAATAACAACAGGAACAATATGGAAACATCATGTTTTCATTTTTTTTTTTAATTTTTCATAGATTTACCTGGACCTGTTCCACCGATTTTAATGATTTTTGAAGTAGAAATCTTCCCATGAATTTGGTGAATCATTCTCACTAAAAATTATCACCCTAGCTATCCTATTGAGAGCGTGATCGTGACAAGAACAACATAGAAAATTATATTTTTTCAAGACTTTTTTTAGTTCTTCATTCAAATCTCGGGCCCTAATCGACCGATTTGGACGATTTTAAATAGCAAACTTTTCAGGATGTTAATGAATCATTTTTTATGCCAACGAGCACCCTAGCTGCCCGATTGATGCCGTCATCGTGATTTCCACAGACGGACAGACGGACATCGCTACATCAACTCCGGTTGTTATAAGGATCACAAATATATATATTTTATGGGGTCCAAATTTTTTTTTCTAATTATTACAAACGGAATGACAAACTTATATATACCCTCTGCACACTGGAGTGGAGGGTATAAAAATATTGTGGTGGCATCTACGCAATTATTGAGGCAGTCACGGAAAAATTAAATGCAAGTCTGTTTTTTTTAATATAACAAAAATGGATTTTTCCTTTAACAAAATATGGCAGAATTGTTTATAAATGAAATGCAAAATGGAAAATCAATTTTGTGCTAATTCTTAACAAAATTAATAAAATATATATATATGTATTATTATATTTATTAATATTTGTAATTTTATTTGACACAATTTCACACACAGTTTTACAGATCAACTGTTTTAATTAGAAAAAATATTGTGGTGGCATCTACGCAATTATTGAGGGGCAGTCACGGAAAAATTAAATGCAAGTCTGTTTTTTTTAATATAACAAAAATGGATTTTCCCTTTAACAAAATATGGCAGAATTCTTTATAAATGAAATGCAAAATGGAAAATCAATTTTGTGCCAATTCTTAACAAAATTAATAAAATATATATATATATGTATTATTATATTTATTAATATTTGTAATTTTATTTGACACAATTTCACACACAGTTTTACAGATCAACTGTTTTCAACTGATTTAGAAGTTTTCTGTTTTTGAAACAGTAGTGCCAATTTGTAACATTTTGTGATGTAATGAAAATCGCAGAATAATAAGTTAATACACAATAATGTTAACAAAATATGGCAGAATTCTTTATAAATGAAATGCAAAATGGAAAATCAATTTTGTGCTAATTCTTAACAAAATTAATAAAATATATATATATGTATTATTATATTTATTAATATTTGTAATTTTATTTGACACAATTTCACACACAGTTTTACAGATCAACTGTTTTAATTAGAAAAAATATTGTGGTGGCATCTACGCAATTATTGAGGGGCAGTCACGGAAAAATTAAATGCAAGTCTGTTTTTTTTAATATAACAAAAATGGATTTTCCCTTTAACAAAATATGGCAGAATTCTTTATAAATGAAATGCAAAATGGAAAATCAATTTTGTGCTAATTCTTAACAAAATTAATAAAATATATATATATATGTATTATTATATTTATTAATATTTGTAATTTTATTTGACACAATTTCACACACAGTTTTACAGATCAACTGTTTTCAACTGATTTAGAAGTTTTCTGTTTTTGAAACAGTAGTGCCAATTTGTAACATTTTGTGATGTAATGAAAATCGCAGAATAATAAGTTAATATACAATAAAAAATATTAAATTTTTAAGTTTTATATACATATTGCAATAAAAAAAACTTTGGTAAATTTACATTGAAGATGGTCAGAAATGAATGAGAAAAAATGTATAGACATTTTAGAAAAGCACATTTAATGTTAAACTTTATGCACAAAATATATGGGTTTTTGTTGTTTCGAATTTAACTGTGGCTCTAAGTGAAAAGTTTTAGACCGATCGTATATTACATCCTGAGGATCCTCACCTAATATTTTCAAATATTTTAAATTCTTTTTAACTCATTTAACCTCATTACGAAAATAGTAAAACAGTAAATATGGAAAATCCACGCACCTCAAAAAATTGTTTTCTATGAAATAAATTAAAGACATTTCATATTATACAATTTTCTTTCAAAAATGTATCAATTATTGCAAATTAGAAATTTGACATATAGTATTTGTACATACATATATTTGTATAGATTTCGCAGTATGAAAAGAACTATTATTTCTTTATTTAGAATATATGTAAGTATTGCTCGCAAAAAAATGCAACATCATGAATGAAACACATAGACGACTGCTGGCAGCAGCATTTGTAGTCGTATAGTCAGCTACTTGATTTTTCTGAATACGACAGCAACATATAATACAAATGCATTTTTATTTAAATATACAATTACTTTTACTTATTTAAAATGCATTAGTACAACGTAAAAATAAATAAATTAGTTTAACGCCTTTTGATTATTAATGGAATTATAGCCTTTCATTTTGCGATTTTTTTTTTAAACAAAATAAAATATTTCATAGCACTAACTTCTTTTACATATTTTGTTATATTGTCAACACTATTTTTGTTTTGTAGCCAACAAAACACACTTGCAGTTTTTTTTCTATTTGAAGAACATATGACTGCCATTGTTGATGTTGTAGAGTTGTTTTTTTTTTTTGATTTTGTTTCGTTAACTCTTTTGTATTAAAGCACCTCCAATATATGTATCCATTTTAGTTTGAAAATTCAGTATATTTATAATTTATTACTTACAGCAAAAAATAATAGAAACAATTTTACCAGTTATGCTTACGAAACTATATAAATAGACTTGAAGTTGGCTGCAAAAGCAGTAGCCTGTGTAAAGAACAAGTTAGCGACATGTAACTGTTACGTAACGTGTCAGCCTTTTTTTCACATGAAAAGTATTGGGACGTTCCGGTTACGTTCGGTAACTGCTTTAAATGATTTTCATGTAAAAAAAAACAACTGACTCGTTACGGTTACGGTTAGAAAACATTGACCTTTTATATGTATTATAATGCTATGAATGCATTTATCTTTATTTTATTTTATTTATATATTCTTTTTTTTTTTGTATTGTATATTATTTTTTTTTATTATTATTACTATTTCATTTAATTATTTTTTTCTTTAAATAAATTAATACATAAAAATTTGTTTCTTAAATTATTGGTGAACTTTTACTCCCTTAATTTACTGCCTTTATATTAACTGGTAGTGTCTGCTTGTCGACAAAATTTTGGATCGATTTTTAGCCCCTTTCCCGTGAGCCAATCGATCTGAAATTTTGCAGGCAGGCTCGTGGCAATGACAGAAATGATCTAACAAATTTTTTTAGTGATGCCAAAACAATGGAAACTTTTAAAATTTTCTACCAGAGTTCACAAAAAAATGTACAAAGGGTTTGTTTTTATTATATTATTACCACAACGACCACAAAAACAACAAGTCTAGCTATGACAACAATCCAACATTTAGAATAACAACAGGAACAATATGGAAACATCATGTTTTCATTTTTTTTTTAATTTTTCATAGATTTACCTGGACCTGTTCCACCGATTTTAATGATTTTTGAAGTAGAAATCTTCCCATGAATTTGGTGAATCATTCTCACTAAAAATTATCACCCTAGCTATCCTATTGAGGGCGTGATCGTGACAAGAACAACATAGAAAATTATATTTTTTCAAGACTTTTTTTAGTTCTTCATTCAAATCTCGGGCCCTAATCGACCGATTTGGACGATTTTAAATAGCAAACTTTTCAGGATGTTAATGAATCATTTTTTATGCCAACGAGCACCCGATTGATGCCGTCATCGTGATTTCCACAGACGGACAGACGGACATCGCTATATCAACTCCGGTTGTTATAAGGATCACAAATATATATATTTTATGGGGTCCAAATTTTTTTTTCTAATTATTACAAACGGAATGACAAACTTATATATACCCTCTGCACACT
Source organism: Cordilura impudica (assembly GCA_963682025.1). Lineage (NCBI taxonomy): Eukaryota > Metazoa > Arthropoda > Insecta > Diptera > Scathophagidae > Cordilura > Cordilura impudica. Next base: position 211,374,950 of record OY821517.1, on the reverse strand, counting down.
GGAGTGGAGGGTATAAAAATAACATTCTCATAAAATTACGTTTACTTATGTAACAATTTTTGTGTTAGCAATTCTTAAATATCATTTGAGGTTTTCTTAAATTCATTGAATTTAAATTAATATCGACAAATCTGTTTTTCTATTTATTTAAATTGTAAAGGAGTGGCATCTCTGTCAAAATAAGCGAAAAACACAAAGAATAGAAAAAAACAAATTACTTCGTGTTTGACAGGATGATTTTATGTTTATGTTTAATATCTTTATTTTTTTTACTAATATTTCTGTTTATTTATTTGAAAATGAAATAATGAATTGAATATGCTATTTAATTTTTTTATTTATATACAAAAGTTTTTTAATTAAAGCAAAATATTTTCACATTTCAATCTAAAAATTTAAGTTTTTATCGATTGGATAAACAACACAAAAATGGTTGTCGTTTAGATAACAACAACATCTGACTTTAACAATAGCGAATATCGTTTCAAAATTTTACTGATAATTTTGCAATTTTCTTTTTTTTTTTACAATTCGACTATCGTTAAAAGAAGTTACTGAATCGCGGTACTGAAAAGTTATTAATATCTCCTGAATGGCAATATTTTTTTTAAATGTAAACATTTTTACATGTAAAGATATTTCTATATTTAAAATTATTATTTCCGACGTTTTGATATGATTTTCTGAAACTCAATTAATATTTTCTAATTTTTAATTGGAAATTTTATTTTCAGTTTTTATTATAATTGATATTTTCTTAAATTTGAATGGAAAATTTAAAAAGTGAAATTTTGTATTTATGTGAATAATAATGCTTTATTAATTATAAACAATTTTTAAAAATTAGATGTAATCGCAATCAGATATTTTATAGGTAAAGCAGAATAATAATTCTATATAACTATGTAGAACTGTTTTGTAAGCAAAAAACTCATTGACGAACTCGGTAACTCTATTTTGTAAAGACAACAAAAAGTTAACCCCCCAATCTCACATCACACTGAAATTGTAAAATCGTTGTGTACGTATTATCAACGAAAAATTGTTCGAATTAGTCGAATCCATCGCCATTAAATTTTATGCTCAAACATCTGACTGCAATCTCATTTTTAAAATGTTGTCGAAGCGTAAACTTGAAAAAATTTGTATATTTCTCTCTCTTATTTTATTTTAAGTAGAGTTACCAAGTTTATTATACAGGCACATGTTTGAGGGAAAATGTTTACATTTATTATTATTAGTATTATTTTAATAATAGTTAATAATATTTATGCTCTATAATTAACAAACTTGCGTTTTTGTATGCGCATTTCAAAAAATAAAACATTATAGTAGATTTAACAAGTTAAAACTTTAATTACAATTTTACAGAATCCAGTAAATTTGCATTAAATTTATAACAGGCTAACATTAATCATCGTTAGTGTCTGCCACTATTCGCACGAAAAATTTGGTGCCATTAGTGTGACCACTGCGGAAAATGTGTGTGTATTAGTAAAAAAAATGTGAGTGTATTGAGTTTTTCGAACTTGCAGTGTGATGTGAGATTGGTGGGTAATATGCCAAACTTATGTTCATATTTGTAAAAGAATAATGAAAAAACGTATGAAATAAAAGACCAACCCGTGTATACTCTTAACATTGTTCTGTATGATATCTAGTTGAAAATATTAACATTCATGTTAAAATAGAAATAACTATTGCAAAGCTAATTAGAAAAAACAAAAATTATGGCGGCATCTACTGTGGCATAGTCACGCTGAGCAAAATGAAGTGACACTCTGTAAATACAAAAGAAATGTATTTTCCCCACAACAAAATACTGCAGAATTTTATGTAAATAAAATAACCGATTTATTTCTAACATGCAGTTACTATGAATATACATACATACATATATATAATATATGTACATTATTTGTATTATTTAATATGTGTATGTATGTATATTTAAATATTACACACAAAAAATACAACATCAAACGTTATTTTTGTGTTTTTCTCTTTAAATAAATTAATACATAAATTTTTTTGCTAAATTTACATTTGGGCAATTCACAACAGGTGTTGTATATTGTATGTTGTATTGAAATACACAATACAATCATTTGTTGTGAACACTCAGTTGTATTTTCATATTGTAAAACGCTTTCTTTAGTAATTTTCGATCCAACGAGGAAAGATCGCTTCGTCGCTTCTGCTATTTTGTATAAGAGAAAACACTTGTCAGTGTTTGCTTTTTGGTCGTGAGATATACCCTAGAGTTTTAGTTACGTACCTCTTGCATTTTAATTTATAATGAAAAAAAAAAAATGTTAAATGTTTTGGTTGGTACTGAAAGAGAAAATACATACTAAAAATATAAACATTAATTTTTATATAAATAAACTTATCGATGTATTTTCGTTATTTGCATTATTTGCCATATTTTATTTTATAATTATTTATGCTGATAATATTCTATGTATTTGTTTTTTCTTTTTCATAAAAACTGGCATTCACTTGGAACTGACATGTTATGATACAATATACAACATTTACTAAACATAGCAAATGAAGTTGGATCGTGTATCAGATTTTTCAGTGAAAATTACCAACAACAATTTTACACTATTGTAAAGTGATACACGATACAAGAGATACAACGATGCATTACCCATTGTGAATTGCCCAATTGTTTTTTTTATTAACAACTAGGTATTTTAGCATTATTTGCTTTAGATGTTGGTGAATTTTTACTCCCTTTATATTAACTCGTAGTGTCTGCTTGTCGAAAAAATTTTGGATCGATTTTAACCACTTTCCCGTGACCCAATCGATCTGAAATTTTGCAGGCAGGCTTGTGGCAATGACAGAAATGATCTAACATATTTTTTTAGTGATGCCAAAACAATGGAAACTTTTAAATTTTTCTACCAGAGTTGATAAAAAATGTACAAAGGGTTTGTTTTTGTTATATTATTACCATAACGACCACAAAAACAACAAGTCCAGCTATGAAAACAATGCAACATTTAGAATAACAACAAGAACAATATAGAAATATCATGTTTTTCATTTTTTTTTTAATTTTTCAGAGATTTCCCTGGACCTGTTCCACCGATTTTAATGATTTTTGAAGTACAAATCTTTCCATGAATTTGGTGAATCATTCTCACTAAAAATGATCACTGTAGCTGCACTATTGAGGGCGTGATCGTGACAAGAACAACATAGAAAATTATTTTTTTTTCAAGACTTTTTTAGTTCTTCATTCAAATCTCGGGCCCTAATCGACCGATTTGGACGATTTTAAATAGCAAACTTCTCAGGATGTTAGTGAATCATTTTTATGTCAACGAGTACCCTAGCTGCCGGATTGATGCCGTCATCGTGATTTCCACAGACGGACAGACGGACATCGCTATATCAACTCCGGTTGTTATAAGGATCACAAATATATAAATTTTATGGGGTCCAAAATTTTTTTTCTAATTATTACAAACGGAATGACAAACTTATATATACCCTCTGCACACTGGAGTGGAGGGTATAACAACTCTACAACAGCAACAATGACAGTCATATGTTTTTCAAATAGGAAAAAACTGTTTATGTGTTAGTTTCGGTCATTCCCCAGTATGCATTGAAATATTATTTCTCCAATGTTGGAGAAAAGTTAAGTTCTTAAATTGATGTCAAATGTAATTCTCAACTTGGGTTGAACAATTTTTCTCCTTGTTTGCTTTCAACTTGACATCAAGTTGAGACTTAACATTTTTTCCAATCTTTGAGAAACATTTTTACTCTCAATTGGATATCCAACACTTTTCTCCACTTGAGACCAAACATTTTTTCAACTTGAATACGATTTGTGTTAAGTCTGAGATATTATTTAAATATGTCATAAATAATATATTAAATTAAAAAATGCCAAAAAAGTACAAATAAATCATTGATATATTTTTAATTATTTCTGGTTTTTGTCGAATTTTTCAAAAAATGTACAACCAATTAATTCATTTATTTTTAATTCTAGATTTTAAAAAATGTACATAATATGTACATTTAATGTTAAATATGTACATAGTAATGTTAAATATATAATGAAATTAAATTGAAACATTAAAAAAAGTACATTGTTTTCATTTCTAAAATTAGTATAATATTTTTTAATATGGCAATTCCGTACCTTCCATTTGATACCGATTGGAAATATTTCTTTGCTATCAAGTTGAGAATCACAAATTTCTCAATTTGATAACTATGAAAATCGGCATATAAAAAATGTGCCTTTTAAGTTGAGAAGACTATATTCGAACTATTGAGGGCATTTGAGAATTAACGTTGGAGATTTGAGAAATGTATTTGATCTCAAATGCACCTCAAGTTGATAGCAAACAAAAATGTTTATTGGGACATTTATTGTAGGGTCGTTTGCACACACACAAAAAATAGAAAATAAATTGTCAATAAGCAAAGCAAGTGGCTTCGAAATTCGATGATGCCAGTTAATCATTTTTTGTTCACGCGGAATTTATAATTGGAGGAATTTTTTTCTCGAGAAATGTATTTTCCGTGAGAAAGAAATTCCTTGAGAATATTCATAATTGGGATGAATAACTTTTAATTGGAACTTTTTAGTCAGAATAAATCATAATTCTAGTTAGATATTGGTTAATATTTAATTAGAAAAAATATTGTGGTGGCATCTACGCAATTATTGAGGCAGTCACGGAAAAATTAAACGCAAGTCTGTTTTTTTTAATATAACAAAAATGGATTTTTCCTTTAACAAAATATGGCAGAATTCTTTATAAATGAAATGCAAAATGGAAAATCAATTTTGTGCTAATTCTTAACAAAATTAATAAAATATATATATATGTATTATTATATTTATTAATATTTGTAATTTTATTTGACACAATTTCACACACAGTTTTACAGATCAACTGTTTTAATTAGAAAAAATATTGTGGTGGCATCTACGCAATTATTGAGGGGCAGTCACGGAAAAATTAAATGCAAGTCTGTTTTTTTTAATATAACAAAAATGGATTTTCCCTTTAACAAAATATGGCAGAATTCTTTATAAATGAAATGCAAAATGGAAAATCAATTTTGTGCTAATTCTTAACAAAATTAATAAAATATATATATATGTATTATTATATTTATTAATATTTGTAATTTTATTTGACACAATTTCACACACAGTTTTACAGATCAACTGTTTTCAACTGATTTAGAAGTTTTCTGTTTTTGAAACAGTAGTGCCAATTTGTAACATTTTGTGATGTAATGAAAATCGCAGAATAATAAGTTAATACACAATAAAAAATATTAAATTTTGAAGTTTTATATACATATTGCCATTAAACAAACTTTGGTAAATTTACATTGAAGATGGTCAGAAATGAATGAGAAAAAATGTATAGACATTTTAGAAAAGCACATTTAATGTTAAACTTTATGCACAAAATATATGGGTTTTTGTTGTTTCGAATTTAACTGTGGCTCTAAGTGAAAAGTTTTAGACCGATCGTATATTACATCTTGAGGATCCTCACCTAATATTTTCAAATATTTTAAATTCTTTTTAACTCATTTAACCTCATTACGAAAATAGTAAAACAGTAAATATGGAAAATCCACGCACCTCAAAAAATTGTTTTCTATGAAATAAATTAAAGACATTTCATATTATAAATTTTCTTTCAAAAATGTATCAATTATTGCAAATTTGAAATTTGACATATAGTATTTGTACATACATATATTTGTATAGATTTCGCAGTATGAAAAGAACTATTATTTCTTTATTTAGAATATATGTAAGTATTGCTCGCAAAAAAATGCAACATCATGAATGAAACACATAGACGACTGCTGGCAGCAGCATTTGTAGTCGTATAGTCAGCTACTTGATTTTTCTGAATACGACAGCAACATATAATACAAATGCATTTTTATTTAAATATACAATTACTTTTACTTATTTAAAATGCATTAGTACAACGTAAAAATAAATAAATTAGTTTAACGCCTTTTGATTATTAATGGAATTATAGCCTTTCATTTTGCGATTTTTTTTTTAAACAAAATAAAATATTTCATAGCACTAACTTCTTTTACATATTTTGTTATATTGTCAACACTATTTTTGTTTTGTAGCCAACAAAACACACTTGCAGTTTTTTTTTCTATTTGAAGAACATATGACTGCCATTGTTGATGTTGTAGAGTTGTTTTTTTTTTTTATTTTGTTTCGTTAACTCTTTTGTATTAAAGCACCTCCAATATATGTATCCATTTTAGTTTGCAAATTCAGTATATTTATAATTTATTACTTACAGCAAAAAATAATAGAAACAATTTTATCAGTTATGCTTACGAAACTATATAAATAGACTTGAAGTTGGCTGCAAAAGCAGTAGCCTGTGTAAAGAACAAGTTAGCGACATGTAACTGTTACGTAACGTGTCAGCCTTTTTTTCACATGAAAAGTATTGGGACGTTCCGGTTACGTTCGGTAACTGTTTTAAATGATTTTCATGTAAAAAAAAACAACTGACTCGTTACGGTTACGGTTAGAAAACATTGACCTTTTATATGTATTATAATGCTATGAATGCATTTATCTTTATTTTATTTTATTTATATATTCTTTTTTTTTTTGTATTGTATATTATTTTTTTTTATTATTATTACTATTTCATTTAATTATTTTTTTCTTTAAATAAATTAATACATAAAAATTTGTTTTTTAAATTATTGGTGAACTTTTACTCCCTTTATTTACTGCCTTTATATTAACTGGTAGTGTCTGCTTGCCGACAAAATTTTGGATCGATTTTTAGCCCCTTTCCCGTGAGCCAATCTGGCAATGACAGAAATGATCTAACAAATTTTTTTAGTGATGCCAAAACAATGGAAACTTTTAAAATTTTCTACCAGAGTTCACAAAAAAATGTACAAAGGGTTTGTTTTTATTATATTATTACCACAACGACCACAAAAACAACAAGTCCAGCTATGACAACAATGCAACATTTAGAATAACAACAGGAACAATATGGCAACATCATGTTTTAATTTTTTTTTTAATTTTTCATAGATTTACCTGGACCTGTTCCACCGATTTTAATGATTTTTGAAGTAGAAATCTTCCCATGAATTTGGTGAATCATTCTCACTAAAAATTATCACCCTAGCTATCCTATTGAGGGCGTGATCGTGACAAGAACAACATAGAAAATTATTTTTTTTCAAGACTTTTTTTAGTTCTTCATTCAAATCTCGGGCCCTAATCGACCGATTTGGACGATTTTAAATAGCAAACTTTTTAGGATGTTAATGAATCATTTTTTATGCCAACGAGCACCCTAGCTGCCCGATTGATGCCGTCATCGTGATTTCCACAGACGGACAGACGGACAGACGGACATCGCTACATCAACTCCGGTTGTTATAAGGATCACAAATATATATATTTTATGGGGTCCAAATTTTTTTTTCTAATTATTACAAACGGAATGACAAACTTATATATACCCTCTGCACACTGGAGTGGAGGGTATAAAAATATTGTGGTGGCATCTACGCAATTATTGAGGCAGTCACGGAAAAATTAAATGCAAGTCTGTTTTTTTTTAATATAACAAAAATGGATTTTTCCTTTAACAAAATATGGCAGAATTCTTTATAAATGAAATGCAAAATGGAAAATCAATTTTGTGCTAATTCTTAACAAAATTAATAAAATATATATATATGTATTATTATATTTATTAATATTTGTAATTTTATTTGACACAATTTCACACACAGTTTTACAGATCAACTGTTTTAATTAGAAAAAATATTGTGGTGGCATCTACGCAATTATTGAGGGGCAGTCACGGAAAAATTAAATGCAAGTCTGTTTTTTTTAATATAACAAAAATAGATTTTCCCTTTAACAAAATATGGCAGAATTCTTTATAAATGAAATGCAAAATGGAAAATCAATTTTGTGCTAATTCTTAACAAAATTAATAAAATATATATATATGTATTATTATATTTATTAATATTTGTAATTTTATTTGACACAATTTCACACACAGTTTTACAGATCAACTGTTTTAATTAGAAAAAATATTGTGGTGGCATCTACGCAATTATTGAGGGGCAGTCACGGAAAAATTAAATGCAAGTCTGTTTTTTTTAATATAACAAAAATAGATTTTCCCTTTAACAAAATATGGCAGAATTCTTTATAAATGAAATGCAAAATGGAAAATCAATTTTGTGCTAATTCTTAACAAAATTAATAAAATATATATATATGTATTATTATATTTATTAATATTTGTAATTTTATTTGACACAATTTCACACACAGTTTTACAGATCAACTGTTTTCAACTGATTTAGAAGTTTTCTGTTTTTGAAACAGTAGTGCCAATTTGTAACATTTTGTGATGTAATGAAAATCGCAGAATAATAAGTTAATACACAATAATGTTAACAAAATATGGCAGAATTCTTTATAAATGAAATGCAAAATGGAAAATCAATTTTGTGCTAATTCTTAACAAAATTAATAAAATATATATATATGTATTATTATATTTATTAATATTTGTAATTTTATTTGACACAATTTCACACACAGTTTTACAGATCAACTGTTTTAATTAGAAAAAATATTGTGGTGGCATCTACGCAATTATTGAGGGGCAGTCACGGAAAAATTAAATGCAAGTCTGTTTTTTTTAATATAACAAAAATGGATTTTCCCTTTAACAAAATATGGCAGAATTCTTTATAAATGAAATGCAAAATGGAAAATCAATTTTGCTAATTCTTAACAAAATTAATAAAATATATATATATATATGTATTATTATATTTATTAATATTTGTAATTTTATTTGACACAATTTCACACACAGTTTTACAGATCAACTGTTTTCAACTGATTTAGAAGTTTTCTGTTTTTGAAACAGTAGTGCCAATTTGTAACATATTGTGATGTAATGAAAATCGCAGAATAATAAGTTAATACACAATAAAAAATATTAAATTTTTAAGTTTTATATACATATTGCAATAAAAAAAACTTTGGTAAATTTACATTGAAGATGGTCAGAAATGAATGAGAAAAAATGTATAGACATTTTAGAAAAGCACATTTAATGTTAAACTTTATGCACAAAATATATGGGTTTTTGTTGTTTCGAATTTAACTGTGGCTCTAAGTGAAAAGTTTTAGACCGATCGTATATTACATCTTGAGGATCCTCACCTAATATTTTCAAATATTTTAAATTCTTTTTAACTCATTTAACCTCATTACGAAAATAGTAAAACAGTAAATATGGAAAATCCACGCACCTCAAAAAATTGTTTTCTATGAAATAAATTAAAGACATTTCATATTATACAATTTTCTTTCAAAAATGTATCAATTATTGCAAATTTGAAATTTGACATATAGTATTTGTACATACATATATTTGTATAGATTTCGCAGTATGAAAAGAACTATTATTTCTTTATTTAGAATATATGTAAGTATTGCTCGCAAAAAAATGCAACATCATGAATGAAACACATAGACGACTGCTGGCAGCAGCATTTGTAGTCGTATAGTCAGCTACTTGATTTTTCTGAATACGACAGCAACATATAATACAAATGCATTTTTATTTAAATATACAATTACTTTTACTTATTTAAAATGCATTAGTACAACGTAAAAATAAATAAATTAGTTTAACGCCTTTTGATTATTAATGGAATTATAGCCTTTCATTTTGCGATTTTTTTTTAAACAAAATAAAATATTTCATAGCACTAACTTCTTTTACATATTTTGTTATATTGTCAACACTATTTTTGTTTTGTAGCCAACAAAACACACTTGCAGTTTTTTTTTCTATTTGAAGAACATATGACTGCCATTGTTGATGTTGTAGAGTTGTTTTTTTTTTTTGATTTTGTTTCGTTAACTCTTTTGTATTAAAGCACCTCCAATATATGTATCCATTTTAGTTTGCAAATTCAGTATATTTATAATTTATTACTTACAGCAAAAAATAATAGAAACAATTTTATCAGTTATGCTTACGAAACTATATAAATAGACTTGAAGTTGGCTGCAAAAGCAGTAGCCTGTGTAAAGAACAAGTTAGCGACATGTAACTGTTACGTAACGTGTCAGCCTTTTTTCACATGAAAAGTATTGGGACGTTCCGGTTACGTTCGGTAACTGTTTTAAATGATTTTCATGTAAAAAAAAAACAACTGACTCGTTACGGTTACGGTTAGAAAACATTGACCTTTTATATGTATTATAATGCTATGAATGCATTTATCTTTATTTTATTTTATTTATATATTCTTTTTTTTTGTATTGTATATTATTTTTTTTTTTATTATTACTACTTCATTTAATTATTTTTTTCTTTAAATAAATTAATACATAAAAATTTGTTTTTTAAATTATTGGTGAACTTTTACTCCCTTTATTTACTGCCTTTATATTAACTGGTAGTGTCTGCTTGTCGACAAAATTTTGGATCGATTTTTAGCCCCTTTCCCGTGAGCCAATCGATCTGAAATTTTGCATGCAGGCTCGTGGCAATGACAGAAATGATCTAACAAATTTTTTTAGTGATGCCAAAACAATGGAAACTTTTAAAATTTTCTACCAGAGTTCACAAAAAAATGTACAAAGGGTTTGTTTTTATTATATTATTACCACAACGACCACAAAAACAACAAGTCCAGCTATGACAACAATGCAACATTTAGAATAACAACAGGAACAATATGGAAACATCATGTTTTCATTTTTTTTTAATTTTTCATAGATTTACCTGGACCTGTTCCACCGATTTTAATGATTTTTGAAGTAGAAATCTTCCCATGAATTTGGTGAATCATTCTCACTAAAAATTATCACCCTAGCTATCCTATTGAGGGCGTGATCGTGACAAGAACAACATAGAAAATTATATTTTTTCAAAACTTTTTTTAGTTCTTCATTCAAATCTCGGGCCCTAATCGGCCGATTTGGACGATTTTAAATAGCAAACTTTTCAGGATGTTAATGAATCATTTTTTATGCCAACGAGCACCCTAGCTGCCCGATTGATGCCGTCATCGTGATTTCCACAGACGGACAGACGGACATCGCTACATCAACTCCGCTTGTTATAAGGATCACAAATATATATATTTTATGGGGTCCAAATTTTTTTTTCTAATTATTACAAACGGAATGACAAACTTATATATACCCTCTGCACACTGGAGTGGAGGGTATAAAAACAATAGGATATATGAAAATCCGGTTTCGTTGTCTATTAAGCTCGACCCTACATTACACACCAATAAAGGTGGTGAAGTTAATTAATGTATGTTGTGCACTACACAACATTTGCAAAAAAAAAAATACGACATACCAATTGAGGACGTCATTATACCAGACGCAGACTATGGAGACAGTAAAATAATGAATATCCTGAAAACAACGTTTTTGATGAAAATGTATCGATAGCGGAAAATGAAGCAACAATACGCAACAACATTGCGAACAGCTTAAGATTATATTAACTTTTTTATTTAATGGCGTTTAATCTTCAGATTTTTGTCAATATTTCTATGGCATGTAATTTATTCTATTTGGTGTAAAAGATTTATTGAAAAATTCATAGAAAAATTCGTAAAACAAATTTTTAAAATAATATATAAATTTGTATAGCAATGTACATATGTATTTTTAAATAATACTATCAAATACCAAAAACAATTTCAATAAATCGTCAATTTATTTTTTTATTGTACAAAAAGTCATTTTCATTTCATAGAAAAATTTTTATTTCATAAAAAACAAAAAGGACCAATTTGCTCAGAGATCACTTCAAAAAAATAAACTTTAAATTTAAATTTAAAGCTTCTTCTTGGCTTTTTTAGTTTTAAAATTTCTGCTAAGTTATTATTTTTCACTTTTTTTTATAGCCTCCACGCCAGTGTGAAGGGGTTATACATAAGTTTGTCATTCCGTTTGTAATAATTAGAAAAAATTCTGCACCCCATAAAATATATATATTTGTGATCCTTATAACAAGCGGAGTTGATAGCGCGATGTCCATCTGTGAAAATCACGAAGACGACTTCAATCGGGCAGCTAGGGTGCTGGTTTGCACAAAAAATGATTCACTAACATCCTGAGAAATTTGCAATTTAAAATCATCCAAATCGGTTGATTAGGTCCCGAGAATTGAATGAAGAAGTAAAAAAAGTCTTTAAAAAATATGATTTTTTGTCACGATCGCGCCCTCAATAGGATAACTAGGGCGCTCGTTTTTGTGAGCATGATTGACTAACATCATGAGAGGGTTTCTGTTTGAAAAATCATGAAAATCGGTTCAATAGGTCCCGAGAAATCACTGAAGAAGAAAAAAAAAATTAAAAATATATATTTCGGTATTGTTCTTGTTGTTATTCTAAATGTTGCATTTTTGTCATAGCTGGACTTGTTGTTTTTGTCATAGTTGTGGTAATAATATAATAAAAATTAACCCTTTGTAAATTTTTTTATCAAAAAAATTTTAAATGTTTCCATTGGTTTGGCATCATTAATTTGTTAGATCATTTTTGTCATCGCCACGAGCCCGCCTGTAAAGTTTCAGATCGATTGGATCACGGGAAAGGCGTTAAAAATCTATCCAAAATTTTGTCGACAAGCAGACACAACGAGTTAATATAAAGGGAATAAAAATTCACCAACATCTAATGCAAATAATGATAAACTACCTAGTTGCTAATAAAAAAAACAACGTAAATTTACCAAAAAAAATTTGTATGTATTAATTTGTAATGTAATAACTTTTGATGCTGTATTTTTTGTATGTAATATTTACATACACATATGTATATATATTAAATAAAAATATATATATAATATATGATGAATTTCATTTAAAAATCAAGATAAAACTGAAATTTTGAACCCGACCACCTCAGATATCGATGAAATTTTGTTCATAGCTAAATTTGATCAATACAAACAAACCCTCATTTTTAGAAATGACTGTTTTGCGATTTTTTGGGCGGGGCACAGTGGGAAAATTTTCGAAAAAACGCGAAAATGGTCGAAAAGTGCTCCATTTAAAATGCAATAACTCAGAATCGGCTGAACCGATTTCCATGATCTTGGTATCATTAAAAAGATATTTTAACAGGCTTTATGACACGTTTGAAAAAAAAAAATACACTATAAAAAATTTTATAACAAAAAGAAAATTTTAAATAACGAAAAAACCAAAAAGATCAAGGGTTTTTTTACAGTGTATTATTTTTTTAGAAAGGTTTATCCTTCACCTATACCATATCCAAAAAGTAAAATGGGTTCTTTTTTAGTTTTTTTTATATAATTTTTTAAGTAGTGTCACTTCTAGTAATTGCCCTTATATTTTATATTTACAGGTAAAATAACACAGTACAACACATGATTTGCCAACTCAATTCGCTTTTATTCGCAATTGAGTAAAGGTATGAATTTCAAAAATTTGCTCTACATATGCACAACATTCTTCGGAAAAACCCTCGATCATATTTTTTATGATTCTCAGAATTAACAAAACGGAATAAACAAAGGGTTATTTAATTTTTATGATTGCGTAAGCAAAGTAATTTTTAATTATTTGGGTTTTTCAGTTGGCTACCTGTATGACTTTTTTACAGAAATTCAACCCACATTTGAGGGTGGTCATTATTCGGAAAATTTAAAACTCACACATGGTGAAACAGGTATATAGCCACCGTAAAAAAATATGCACCCATTTATAAGTACCTGTCAGTAAACTAGTGAACAATACACAGTATAAATAGGAGTGCATTGATCGATTTTACTCATTCAACAAGTGTCGACGAACGCGAAAATTACAAGTCCATATTTTAAAAGTGCAACGTACCGAAATGCATAATTATAAACAGTTTCGAGAAGCCAAGATATCCCATTACAATTTTTACGCATATATTTTAAAAATTTGAGTGAATATGAATTTAAACAAAATATCTAATAAGTGTTGCGCTTCGCTTCGAAAAATAAGTGAGAACGAGGCTGCAAATATAATTGAGTATTTTCCAGCTGTCGCCAACATTCATTGTAGCCGTATTTGCGAAACCTGCCGGAATACACTGAGAAAAGCGCGCAGTCGTAATGAGTCCAACGTGGAGCAGAATGAAGTCTCAAATTATTTACCAATAACTCCCAGCGATGAAATTAGCGAAGAATTGAATGAACTTCCAACTTGTACCAGCCGTAATGGAAACATCGAAAGCAACGAACTCATTGAAAATATAAATGATCACATTATTCCTCATCTACCAAACCAAATGACGCCTCTTAAAAGGAAATATATCAAACGAGATGCATACAGAAATAGAAAATCAGTGCAAATTTTGGAAAATATAGCAGATTCACTTGGAGCTGATCCATTATCTGATTTGTCAGCGCAACTTAAAAACGTCAAAGCCATTTACGAAGAAATTTTGCAAAACATCAAATATCAAATAGAGAACAGCTCAAATCTTTTGGAAAAGCAAAAACTTTTATCTCTCTTACCAATCAATATGAGTCACGCAGAAATTAAAGATCGTTTTGGGGATGATATATCTCACGATTGTATCAAAAAAAGTAAAGATATCCAAAGGAATAAAACGAAGTTTGCAGATATCAATCTTTTAAAAATGAGCAGACGTAGTTTACCAACCGAAACTCTAAGCACAGTCAAATTATTTTATGAAGATGATGAAATTAGCCGAATGATGCCATGATGATGAAACTTGGAGTTGGAAACCAGCAAAATATCTGTGTATGCACATTGCATCAGAATATGAAATTGATGTTTGAAAAAAGTCGCTTAAAATCATTTTGTTTTGAAGGAGAATGCACATTTACCGACTACAAAGATATTCTCAAATTCGTTGTTTGTAATGGTGACATACAAAAAAGCGAGTGTTGCGTTTCAATGTGTGGTCACTGCTTCAAAAATTTAAATAATCTAAAAACGCATTTGCTAAAACATTTTGAAAATAACCAAACTGAAGAAATAATATACAAAAAGTGGAATACAACGATTAGATGTGTTCTGGAAACGTTAACCACCAACCGAGAATCATTTGTCAGCGATTTTACTGAACACATGAAAGTTCTGATTCCGCATCATTTCATAGCAAAGCGACAATCTGAATTTATCAGCAATAAAAGAGCGGCGCTGTTATCAGGAGAAATGTTAATTCAAATGGACTTTGCTGAAAATTATGCATTTCTTGTACACGATGCCGTGCAAGGATACCATTGGAATAATGATCAGGCTACAATACATCCGTTCGTTATATATTACAAAGGTAATTATTTTAATATTTTGGTATTAGTAAACACATCCATCCACACTCATCAAAATATTTAATATTATTTATTTATTTGTTTTTTTCCTTTGTTTGTTTATTTTCAGATAACGATAAATTATTTCATAAAAGCTTCGCCATAACATCTGATTGCAATACCCATGATAGTATAGCAGTTCATCTATATATTTCAAAAATGATACAGTTCGTGAAGGCCAATATAACCAACAATATTAATAAAATCATTTACGTATCAGATGGTGCAGGAGCACAATATAAAAATAAATATAACTTCATTAATTTATGCCATCACAAATCTGATTTTGGTATTGACGCTGAATGGCACTTTTATGCTACCAGTCATGGAAAATCTGTATGTGATGGAATCGGAGGAGCATTGAAGAGAGGTGCTCGAAATTATAGTATTGCAAATAAAAATTAAATCCAGACAACGAGGCAACTCTATCACTGGGCATCAGAAACATATAAGACCACCATACAAGTTGCTTACGCAGATGCTGACGAATACAAAAACGTTAAAGAAAAGCTATTTTCAAGATATAAAGAAGCTCAAACTATAACAGGAACTCAAGGCTTTCATTCATTCATTCCAATAAATGAAACTTTTGTACATGTGCGCAGATATTCTGACTATACCAAATTTTAGCAGCGCAAAATTTCTTACAAATAATTAACTTAAAAAAAAAAATTTAAATAAAATAAAACACAAATTAATAAAAACTTGGCAAATAATATAAACAATTGTTGATGGTTTTTTATTTGTAAACATTTCAAAAATTTTAGAATTGTTGAACTATTTTGTAAATGTGTAATAATGTACGGTACGTATTACTAGAAGTGACACTACTTAAAAAATTATATAAAAAAAACTAAAAAAGAACCCATTTTACTTTTTGGACATGGTATAGGTGAAGGATAAAACTTTCTAAAAAAATAATACACTGTAAAAAAACCCTTGATCTTTTTGGTTTTTTCGTTATTTAAAATTTTCTTTTTGTTATAAAACTTTTTACAGTGTATTTTTTTTTTTTTTTCAAACGTGTCGTAAAGCCTGTTAAAATATCTTTTTAATGATACCAAGATCATGGAAATCGGTTCAGCCGATTCTGAGTTATTGCATTTTAAATGGAGCACTTTTCGACCATTTTCGCGTTTTTTCGATAACTTTCCCACTGTGCCACGCCCAAAAAATCGCAAAACAGTCATTTCTAAAAATGAGGGTTTGTTTGTATCGATCAAATTTAGCTATGAACAAAATTTCATCGCTATCTGAGGAGGTCGGGTTCAATGCATCTCGATTTTTACACGAAATTCATCATATATCAATATTCTGGGATTTTTATAACACTCTGTCTCGACTACCCTACAAGAAATGAATGACTGAAACTAACACATAAACAATTTTTGTACCAACACACTTGCAGTTTTTTTCTATTTAAAAACATATGACTGTCATGTTGCTGTTGTAGAGTTGTGTTTGTTAAGGTTGAGGAAAGGTAAGTAATTAATTTAATTAAAAGTTCAAGTTCATTTTTGTTGTTTCTTTAGGATTCTTCAAAATATGTCAGTGAATTCGTTAGTGCCATTCTCCATTATACCCTTCTACAATTTATTTTTTGCTCTCTTGTGGCCTATTCCTGTTGGATCGTTAACTATTGCTGTAGAATCTTCACAAACTTTCAATCTAAAACTTTTATACCTCTTAGGAAACGCATTTGTGTAAAGAATTATATTGTGCTACAATATGTTATATCCTGGATTTCGATTGTGAATGCTGTACCAGAAAATAATATGGTTATCTATTTGATATTATTGATGGACTTTTTATCATGTTGTAAGATAATACACAAGAAATATAATTGTGTGAAACAACGCTGACACAGTTTATTAAATCGATTCGTAATGATTCCAGTTAAGTGAGCATGGAAGACACTATAAATATATTGTTAATACATGCGCAATCACCAAATGAACTTATTAAGGTAATGTACTGAGATTTTATTAAAAATTCTAGCTAGAAACGAAGTAAATCTTCCTTGTAGAATTTTACATTAATCCTTATATCTTTCGGTCTGTTGCCATAACATGGATATGGTTTTTTTTAATATTTGGCTCGAATGTTTTAATTTATGCCATTCTGGAATATAGTGTCTGGAATATAATGTTGATAATATGAAGAATATTAAGGAATGTGCAGTATCCGTAAATTCGTCCATAATGAAAGTTTTCAAAAGAATAAAGATATCAAAATATTGAACAAATTGATCACAATATCTCACACACCGTTCTGTACAAACAATTTTCCAAATGGAGTGTATCAGTTTTGGCCGAAATTGTTAATTCACAACACTCAAAAGGTGAGCTTTAATATAAATTGTTGATATATGTATATGTGTTATAATATATTGTTTTCTTTAAGAACCTACTGACTGCACTAAAGCCCATTAGCGGAAATTTCTATTGAGTTTAGTCAATTTATTCAGTGCTAAGTTACGAACCGCTTTGAGGGATGTTTCGAGTGAAAAGTCAGCAAAGTTGTTTAAACATTCAACATTGTCTCAAAGTTATCGACACGTTTCGGAATTGGTGATATTGTTGTGTTTTTAATATTTTAATGTTTAATGTTTATTTCTATTTTTGAATTTTTGATTTTTAATACAATAAATAAATAAATAAAAAATAATAAGTCGTGTTTCATTATAATCAAGCGTGACCGGTCAATGATGATGTATATATCCATCAAGTATGACCGGTCAGCGATGAGGGATATATCTATCATCGTTGACTACTAAACAGCGGTAGAGTGAGCAGTTCAGATATATATTATATGGTTTACATACTTTCATAGGTTAGAGTAAGATGCAAAATCACATGTACACAAAAGTTTCGGTCAGTTTTGGCATATTTGCCTTAATAAAATGATAGAAACTTTGTTCTACGCGATGACCGACACTTCAGTCAGTAGTGACGGTCTTATCACCGGTCACATGACCGTCACTGTTCTTGTAGGGTAGCTGTAATTCATGGCAATGTTCATGTTCAAGTCTGAGAAACATAATAACGTCAAAAGGATAAGTGGGCAAATTATGTCTAGACATTTCATTTCCAAAATGTCTTTGAAACGTAAACACATAAATTTGTGTCCCACGCTTTTCTTTTTAAATCCGTTTTTTATAGTTTTCACTGTTGTAGTTCCATAAACACTCATATTCGCGATATATATTAATGAAATTAATAATTTGGCTTTTATTTAATTAAGTTTTGCCAGTTCAAAATACCTAAACGTCAAAATCGACTGAAACTTCAAATTAATGGCACGATTTATGGCAGAATTTCAGTCATGGCAAAAAGTTGGATTTTTAAGTCATGACATGAACATTAGCGCTCTCCACTAGCCATTGACTTGAACATTGCCATGAATTATAGCTAGTCGAGATACCATGCAACATCGCAAGTTTTGAAAATATCAAAATACTATAAATAATATACATATACATGAAAAGCATCTAGAACATTACTGAACGTAACCGGAACGTCCCAATGCTTTTCATGTCGCAAAATAACAGCTGACACGTTACGCTACTGTTACGTGTGGTTAACCTTAAGTTAGTTCTATCATTAGTGCTTGCTGCCACTAACAATGAATAATATTATCCTGTTAAAAATGTAATGCAAATTTACTTGATTACTGTAAAATTGCAATTAAAGTTTTAATTTGTTAAATGTATTATTATGATTTATTTCTTGAAATGCGCATACAAAAACGGAAGTTTGTTAATTATAGAGCATAAATGTTATTAAAATAATACTAATAATAATAAATGTTCACCGTTTCCCCAAAAATGTGCATATATGATGAACTCGGTAACTCTATTTTGTAAACACAACAAAAAGCTAATATGCGAAACTTATGGTCATATTTGTAGAAGAATAATGGAGAAACGTATGAATTAAAAGACCTGCCAAATGGTTCTTTTTTTTTATTATTAAAATAAGTAATATTTATTTATTTATTAGCTAAAAAAAGTAATATAAACTACATTGAATTTGATTTTGTAGTACTTTTGTGTTGTATTTTTTGTGTGTAATATTTACATATACATACATACATATATTAAGTAATAAAATAATATACATTTATTCTATATATGTCTATCCATAATAACCGCATGTTAGAAATAAATCGGTATATTATTTTATTTATATAAAATTCTGCAATATTTTGTTTTAGGGAAAACACATTTCTTTTGTATTAACAAACAGAGTCTCACTTCATTTTGCTCAGTGTGACTATGCCCCAGTAGATGGCGGCACATTTTTTGTTCCAATTTGGTTTGCAATAGGTATTTCTATTTTAACATGAATGTCAACATTTTCAATTAGACATCAAACACAACAATGTTAAAAGTATATACAGGGCTGAGTAAAGAAGAATCAATGAGTTTTTTGCTTTCAAAACAGTTCTACATAGTTATATAAAATTATTATTATGCTTTACCTACAACATATCTGATTGCGATTACATACAATTTTTCAAAATTGTTTATAATTACTAAAGCATTACTATTCACATAAATACAAAATTGCACCTCTTAAATTTTCCATTCAAATTTAAGAAAATATCAATTCTAAGAATTGAAATTCAGGTTTCCAATATTATATTAGAAAATAGCAATTGAATTTCAGAAAATCATATTAAAACGTCGGCAATAATAACTTTAAATTTAGAAGACATCAATTGAATTTTTAAAATTTAAAGTTTATTCCTTAACACAAGTTGAAAATTACAAAACACCAAATAAGTTTACATTTAAAAAATCAACTGAAATTAAAAAAAAAAATTGTGATTCAGGGGCATTAGTAGCATTTCAGGATAAGAAATTAAAATTTTTGGGACATTTGGTTTTTTACGTTTGGCATCTTAATTTGAACCAGTGTTCATGATGACTTCAAAATTTGACTTCATGGTATGAAAAGTAAAACCTAAAAAATTGAAGTTCGATAATAATCCCCAGGTAGAAGTATTTAGAGTCAATAAATGAAAATTGTAGTGTATCCATCCCAATGGAACACCCCATAACATTTTGACGTAATTAAATTCTTAACATACTGACCTAATTAATTAATAAACAACATTCTTTCACTTTAAAAGTACAATGCACTTATGAGTAATCATATAACATAAACAACATTCCTTTAACGTAACCCTAAACCTTTACGTTAAATACGCTTGTTAAAGTAATTAAAAGTGCAATGCACTTTTAAAAGAATTTCAAATATGCTATTAAATAATAGTAAATGAATAATGTAAACAAAAAAAAAAGAATTTTTTATTAGTCACCACAAACACAAAATTGTAAATAAAAACAGATACAAACTAGATTCAATTTAGAAGTAACAAATTGTGTTATATTTGTTTCTCATTCTAACCAGGCACTTAACAGTGCTAGGAAGAATTAAAAATTGTTGCGAATCCTAACGCAACATTCATAAAAAATTGGAACCTTTTTTTGAATAAATAAATGTCAATTAAAAAATCTAATTGACAAATGAAAATAAAATTTCCTTATAAAATAAAATTCCTTTTATGAAAAATCCTTACCCTTACTGATTCATAATACGGCAATCCTGCCATCGCACAGTGGTTCAAAACCAAAAAAAAGTGGTAATAAGTCTGGAACTTCTAAACTATTGGTTGGATTGGAATAGTATATTCTAGGCGATTGTAGTCAAGGATATAGGCTTTCAAAATATTTATTTCTGAGATACCCTGTTGTAACACAGGGTGAGCTACAGGGTGCCAAAGTCGACCACCTCGAGGTGGAAAATGCTTTCAAAGCTTTTAACTTTTATAAATATGAAGTGATTTTTACGTTTTTTTAATTTTTCCAATAACCATTAAATTATTAACAAAAAACTTGCTCATACTACCTAGTTATCGCTTATGGTTTAAAAAATATTTGATTTTAAAAATCAACATTTGAACTTTTCACCAAATTCTTTCTTGGTTTTTCGCAAATAACATTTTTATTAAAATAGACAGAAAAAATCTAAAAATATGTAGCGGTAGCCAGTACTTTTTAAAAAAATACGCTGAAGTATTTTTTGAATTATTTCAAACCGTTTAGTGAGCACAAAATCTTAAATTTGACTTTTTGAATCAGGTTCTAAAAATTGCAATTTTTTGCCAAAAAATACCCTTCATTCTTTCACTTTTTTCTCACAACCTTGGTAAAACATATATATATTTTTCTACATATATTAAAAGAATATGCTTCAAGAATGGTTGTAAGTGAAATTTTTAATATTTTTGGACATGCACCCTACGTCCAGCATTGGACGAAATTGGGCAATTTAAAAAAAAAAAACTAAGTTTTAAAAGCTAATACAAAAATATCCGCTCGATTTCTTCAAATATTTCACCGCAGTATTAAAGCTCCAAATATTTTTATTTATTTGCCGCAATAAAATTCACCGCCGTTACATAAACGTGGTCAGGAGGGCTTAAATGGTGAAAAAAGTCAAATTTTCATACGAATTTTTTTTGTTAACATAAAAAACATATTAAGATTAGTTATTTTTATATTTTGTTTATTGATTCAGAACGGCATTTTAATTATCTAAAACACTTCAAGAATTCATTTTGATAACGTTAATAGTTTTTGAGATATTTATATTCAAATTTCAGAAAAAAATATAGAAAAACTATGGCTTTCGTTTTTTTTTGGTTTTTTTGGTAAAGTGTTCCCAAAATTTTTGAATTTTACTTATTATTATATATATTGTTAAAGAAGACATATTTATCTATTCAACGATATATAACATGTCTATCAAATATATTGCAACATGCTGAAATAATGACCCCAAACCACACTCCACAGGCAAAAATTTAGCTATTTCTCTATTTGTTCATATAAATGGTCATTTACATAGTGAATGACATATTTTTTTATTGTTTTTTGGTAAAGGGTCACATACGTTTTTATTACTTCAAATAATTTTAATATCTTTTCAAAAAACTAAAATTGAGAAAAAGGCATTTGGTCGATCTAAAAAGGACTACGAAAATGTTCAATCAAGGACAAAAAAGAAAAAACAAGAAGAAATCATTAGTAACCATTCGCCTAATGAAATTAAGGATTCTTTTAAATCAGCCTTGACACGCACGCAACTAAAGGAAGCTGCTAAAATTGTAGATGTGTTACCAACTGCATCTCCTAAGCGGTTGAAGCGTATGGTGCAAAGTATTTCAACGCCAAAATCGTCAACATCATTTACAGAAGAGGATGCGTTAGCTCCTATTTTAAATTTGGGATTGACAAGAAATAAATATGGTATTTTGAGAAAAGCTCTCAAAGAAAAAGATTTGATAAAGGAAACAAAAAATAAAATTCTACCATCTAATGTGAAATCCAATACTGAAAGTGCAAATGTTGGATTAGCTGAACTGCTTGAAAACACTGCATCTAGAATAATATCCACATTTAGCAAAGAAGAAATAGAAATATGCAACAATTCAGAAGTTACGTTAATATGTAAATGGGGATGCGATGGAACATCTGGATTTTTTGAGTATAGACAACCAAGTGGAAGCAATTCAGAAATAGATTTTTCAACAATTTTTATGACATCATTAGTACCATTAAAAATGAGGCTATATAATGAGACAAGTTCTTCTTCTAGTGAGAGAGAATATCAGGACATTGGAGTAATTTAACACCCGGATCTAAGTTTCTATGTCGGCCAATCCGATTTGAGTATACAAAGGAAGACAAAATTACAACACAAAGCTTAGTGACAAAGAATGCATTGGGAGAACTGACTGAAGAAGCACAAGAAGCTAGAAACAGAGATGTCAAACACTTTAGACCTTTTTAATACAAGAAAATGTAGCAAAGAAGCCCAAAATTCCGATTTAATGGAATATTTATTGATATCATCAGATCCAGTAATATACTCCATAAGAACAAAATGGTTACCAAAAATAAGTCTTGAAATAGAAAATGATGATTCCGAAGCTATGGATATAAAACATCTTTTATCTTTTGATATTTCTGATTGTTTTGTAGAAAATAACTGGTAAAAAAGCAGACAATTGTTATGTAATTTTAAGCCTATTATAAAACAAATAAAAAAATACTCATTAAAAAAAATTTTGTTATATTTGTTGTTTAATAATGAAAATATCTTAGGCATGGGCTTTTTACCAGTTTTTTTTTTTTTTTGTATAAAATCAGCATCAGAGTTTCGGGCAATTTTATGATCAGTTGAAACTCATTAGGTAAATATTTCATACACCATTAACTTATAATTATACCTTCTTTGAAAAGATATATAAAATTATTTGAGGTAATAAAAACGTATGCAACCCTTTACCAAAAAACAATAAAAAAATATGTCATTCACTATGTAAATGACCATTTATATGAACAAATAGAGAAATAGCTAAATTTTTGTCTGTGGAGTGGTGTTTGGGGTCATTATTTCAGCATGTTGCAATATATTTGATAGACACGTTATATATCGTTGAATAGATAAATATGTCTTCTTTAACAATTTATATAATAATAAGTAAAATTCAAAAATTTTGGGAACACTTTACCAAAAAAACCAAAAAAAAAACGAAAAACCATAGTTTTTATATTTTTTTTTCTGAAATTTGAATATAAATATCTCAAAAACTATTAACGTTATCAAAATGATTTTTTGAAGTATTTTAGATAATTTAAATGCCGTTCTGAATCAATAAACAAAATATAAAAATAACTAATCTTAATATGTTTTTTATGTTAACAAAAAAAATTCGTATGTAAATTTGACTTTTTTCACCATTTAAGCCCTCCTGACCACGTTTATGTAATGGCGGTGAATTTTATTGCGGCAAATAAATAAAAATATTTGGAGCTTTAATACTGCGGTGAAATATTTGAAGAAATCGAGCGAATATTTTTGTATTAACTTTTAAAACTTAGTTTTTTTTTTAAATTACCCAGTTTCGTCCAATGCTGGACGTAGGGTGCATGTCCAAAAATTTTAAAAATTTCGCTTACAACCATTCCTGAAGCATATTCTTTTAAAATATGTAGAAAAATATATACATGTTTTACCAAGATTCTGAGAAAAAAGTGAAAGAATGAAGGGTATTTTTTGGCAAAAATTTTCAATTTTTAGAACCTGATTCAAAAAGTCAACTTTAAGATTTTGTGCTCACTAAACGGTTTGAAATAATTCAAAAAGTACTTCAGCGTATTTTTTTAAAAGGTACTGGCTATCGCTGCATATTTTTAGATTTTTTTTTGTCTATTTTAATAAAAATGTTATTTGCGAAAAACCAAGAAAGAATTTGGTGAAAAGTTCAAATGTTGATTTTTAAAATCAAATATTTTTTAAACCATAAGCGATAACTAGGTAGTATGAGCAAGTTTTTTGATAATAATTTAATGTTTATTGGAAAAATTTAAAAAACGTAAAAATCACTTCATATTTATAAAAGTTAAAAGCTTTGAAAGCATTTTCCACCTCGAGGTGGTCGACTTTGGCACCCTGTAGCTCACCCTGTGTTACAACAGGGTATCTCAAAAATAAATATTTTGAAAGCCTATATCCTTGACTACAATCGCCTAGAATATACTATTCCAATCCGACCAATAGTTTAGAAGTTCCAGACTTATTACCACTTTTTTTTGGTTTTGAACCACTGTGCATCGTATAGAGATTCATAATAGGAATAATTAATTATATAAAAAGATTCATAATAAAATATATTTTATTAACATAACTTAATTCAAAATCAAAAGTTGGCATCACTGGGTTAGATTTTGGCAATATTTAAAAAAAAAAAATTGAGAGAGCTTTATAGACCAACTCTTGAAATAAACAGAAATCATCTGTTAAGCGGATCAAACCAAAGACAATCTAAATAAATTTCAAACAAATATGGAAGCAAAAGAACGCAGATTAAGCAGATTTTAAATGTACATCGTTGGCAAGCGCCTAACATAATATATATGTATATATGAGACATAGTTTATCTGAATCATTAAAGTGGAAGAAAACGTAATTATTTAAAAAAAATACACAAAAATTATCTTCAAAAAGAATGTACTGATTGACTAATGAAGAAATTAACGCGTGGGATATCTCTACATTTTCGCTAAGGTTTTGAGCCTGAATAAATAAAACATAAAACCAAACAAAAGAAGACTAAAGGCCAGCGCCGGCATGAGCATTTTTGGCGCCCTAGGCCAAGGGTCCAAGTCGTCCCCCATATTTTGTAACCACAATAAAAGAATAGCTAAAAACGTTATTATGTTTAACACAAATTATGAATTATTAAAAAAAAAATATTTTTATATTAAACTCCCAATTTTATTTTTATTTTAATATATAAAACTTAAATGCAACATAAAAATTTAGCATTTTTCTTTTTATATAAAATTTAATAAATAAAATTTCTTTATACCAAAATAAGGAATAAGGCAATTAACCACCGACTAAATGTTGCACTTTGTATAATGTTGGTGGATTTTTTTTTATCTATGGAAAAAGAGAAAAATTATTTTTTGTTAATAAATAATTTTATTTTTACTTATATAAAAACTTTTTTCCGAGCCTTCGTGGCTGCAAAATTGTTGATAAGGTCATCCTGTTCGAATTTTCTTACAATATCACCTTCGATGGAAAGGGTAGCTAACCATCAACGCTATCTTGGAACATTGTAGACCGCAAATAAGTTTTTATTAATTTAAGCTTAGAAAAGCCTCTCTGCACTCGCTACTGTTATTGGCAATGTGATTATATCTGTGTTCATAAGCATTAACCGCCTAAGTCGAAAATCATGCTTTCGAGAAAAATAACTTTTTATATAAATGTAATAAGACTTCATTACGACTTAGGTCAGTATATTTCTATTAATATCTTTCTTATAAATAGTGTTAGAGAAATGCGGATTTCACGTAAATATAAAGCGTTTTTAGTAGAACTTGATAGCATACAACTTAAATAAAATAAAGCTTTATTTATGGTTTGAGTACTTGACTACAACTGACTGTTGGTAGTCAATAATTTTATTTATAAAAGTACAATAATGATTACTAAGCATTTACGGTAGGTATTTACGACAAACGAATGGTAGACGCATTGTCAACATTTTTAATAAAATAAATTTTAAATTCTTATTTTTGATTACGACACACATTGTTATGTGAGTCGCAATTGGGTCACATTATTATGGGAAGGCATTCTACTGAACTTAAACAAATTGCTATGTGGACGGCGCGTGTATTGAAATATGCAATGTAGGTAAAATGCAGTAAAGTGATTAGAGGTATTCACAAGTTAATATTTTTTGTATTAACTCTTCCCCCGACAAAACGAGCGTCCCGATCGTTAATTCAAAAATAAGGGATTTGCGTAATTCTTGATACTGGGCCACATTTTGTCTCATTATCTCCTTGTGGAATATTTTGTATTGGTAGGCCAATATTTAGTTTGGTGTCTCCAGAAGGGTGGTTTTCCCTAGTTCCACAACTCCTCTTTGACCAGAGAAAAATAGTGATAATTATCATAGTAATTATAAAAGAGCAGCTCATGATATCACCCCATTTGTTTTGGGTATCAAGAAGTGTGATTGCCTTTGTATTGTTAACGTGCATTTCTTTAACTAATTCGAGAGTAAGTGTTTCCTCAACATAAGAATCGCCCATTCTTGGTTGTACCACTGCTAGTAGGGGTTTTGAAAAATTTATTTCTGACAGACTAAAAGTTTTTCCATTTACAGACACTGTCTCGTTGTGAAACTTTATAAGATAGGTGCCATTCAAGTCGTAAGATTCGTGACCTATGGAAACTGTACCGTTGAATTCATTCAGTAGGAGAGCACCCGGTAGGATTTCTTGTACCATGGGTGGGTGATGATTATTCATCAAAGTGCAATTGGAGGGTTTACTCTGTATCAGATTTGGTATGCATTTGGATTTGGTAATATCTTCGATTTCGTTATCTTTACATAGCGTCAATTTGTTATAGTTCTTACATGATTTTTTTATACCATACAATTTTCCTTCACATGTCAAAATTTTATCGAATTTGATCTTAATGCTAATTTGTTTTGATTTTACAGGAGTTACTATAAGATTATTACAAAGTTCTTTTTTTGTCGTTGGGATACTTATAATAAAGAGGAGAGAATTATGGTTAGTGGCTATTTTAATTTTGCTAAGCTCGAGAGACTCTTCAATATTCAAATAATTAATACTTCCATCGTCAAAGAGATTTTTTATCATTTCCATTTCGTTGTTAGACAAAATGAATGAGTTTAAGACTCCTACTTTCGCCCAATGAATGGCGTATTGTAGATTGACGATCTCGCCTTTTAAAATTTCCAATTTGTATTTAAGTTTATTTACTAAAGAATCTCTCAAGTCTATGTCCCTATCAGACTTCAGAATTTCATTGGTTTTTGAAGTTATTTCATTCAATTTTTCTAAAGTCATTCTATTAATAACGACTTGTCTATTATTATTTTCCAAAGCGTTGTTCATTTTCTGTTGTATTATTTCAAAATCGTCGTGGTCTGGGTTACCAGCGACCCACTTCCATGCGGAACCAAAGAAATTAAGAGATCTTTTGTATTTTGGTTTAAGATATCCTAAATGAATTTTTATTTGTTCTATTTCGTGGATGAGGAAAGGATAGATGGGATGGGAAGTGCTAACATTTGTCCTTATGGTGGAGTAGATATTGTCCATTAGTGATTCGTAATCCTCCAGGTCTACGACGTGTACTAATCTAACCGTACCGGATTGTATTTTGGCAAAGCCGACGTCGATTGCCACTATTTGTGAGTTGGTGTAATCCAAGATTTTAACCTCTCCTTGAATCAAGGGTAGAGAGATTATACTAAAAAGAAAGAAAAGAGGAATTAGCTTTCCTAATTACGAATGTTGTTTTTGTGAATGACCTTTCCGCTCTCGGTCAGTATGGTGGTGTGCCTATTCTCTTTTACTATCTCTTGCCTGTAACCCTTAGTAAGTTTAGTCCCTAGTCTCCTATTCTGTTTCACAAAAATGGTTTCTCCTACGTTATAGTTTTTGGGTTCCGCCTTACCGCGGTTATGGTTATTCAGGTCAGATGTTTGCTTATTCTTTAGATCCTCAATCATTTGAATTCTGTCTTTCTCCCGCTTGTTGGGATCATTGTAAAATTTTCTTCCGAAAAATGCCTCAGCTGGTTTCTTACCCAAGGTTGAATGAATTGTATTCATGGACAGACTTATCCAAGAGTTCGGACAAATCCTTTTGGGTTCCCTCTAATTTCAGACACCTCATGATTTCGGAGAGGGTAGAGTGAAACCTTTCGATTTGGCCATTTACCGTACTGGCATATGGTGGGATTCGGAAAACCTTCACGTTGAACTGATTTTCCATCATAAACGTTACTGCCTTGGAGTTAAATGACTTTACATTGTCCATTACGACTGTTTCGGGCATACCATAATTCATAAGAATCTCCCTTAGAGGCTGTTTAATATCTTCTGCGGCCCTTGATTTTAATATCCTCGCTTGGCCGTATTTGGTCAGCTTATCTATATCTGTTAGGATAGACGTTCTCTCCGTAATATAGATATCAATGTGAATTATTTGGCCTGGATATTGCGGAATCGGTGTTTCTTGTAATGTTATGTTGTTCGGATTTCTATCATATTTGTTCTCCTTGCATATCCGGCAAAGTTTTGCGATCCTTTTTATCTTTGCCATCATTTGCGGAAAGTAACATCTCTCCAACAATTGAATCTTGTTTTCGGCAGCGTTTCTGTGGGCTCTATTATGTTCGTTTATGATTTCAACTTCTTGATCCGTTTCGTTATGGATATCGGCAACCATCTTTCTCGTGTAACGAACTTTAAATTTACAGAAATTGGAAGAGTAAATTTCCTGCGCTTTTCCCAGTATTTTATCAGTTGTTTTTATGCAGTTTGTGACAGAGGGATTTAAGTACTTTCCCATGATTTCATTCAGTCTTTCTTCGGTAGGTTCAGGTTCGAATATAATGTGTCTGTGGTAGGTTGGAAATACGATTTGGAACTCATAGGACCTTGTTTCGTGCGGTTCTATAATAATCTGAT
This sequence comes from Cordilura impudica, assembly GCA_963682025.1. Lineage (NCBI taxonomy): Eukaryota > Metazoa > Arthropoda > Insecta > Diptera > Scathophagidae > Cordilura > Cordilura impudica. Next base: position 211,345,414 of record OY821517.1, on the reverse strand, counting down.
TCTTAAAAGCGTTTATCGGTGCGTCGCTGTATTGTATAAGGTTCTGTGGTGAACTTTGGACACTATGCTGTGTAGCACATGTTGAGTTTATCTGACATATTTGTTGCGTTGGTCTGGACAAAGCATCTGCGACTGCATTAGTACTGCTGGGTTTATACAATAGCTCGTAATTGTATTCTTCCAGTATTGATTTCCATCGTCGAAGCTTGCTGTTCGTGTTTCCGTTGCTTAGGGCATGTGTCAGTGGTTGCTGATCCGTAAAAATCTTCACCATTGCTGCTCCGTAGAGGCAGTTTCTAAGACTTCTAAGAGCCCAAACGATTGCCAACATTTCCTTTTCGTTCGTGGCATAGTGTTCTTCGGCCCTGTTAAGTGTTCTGGAGATAAACGTAATGGGTCTGCCATCCTGTTCTAGAACAGCTCCAATTGCATAATTCAACGCATCCGTAGTAAGCTGAAATTCCCTTTCAAAATTTGGTTAAGTCAGTATGACGTCCTCTGACGTCAACGTTTTTTTAATTTTGTTAAAAGCTTCTAGGCCATTCTTGTCCAGTTTAATGATCACTTTGTTAGAGACAGATTTGGACATTCGTCCTCCTTCCCCCCTTAAGAGGGCCGTTAGGGGTTTTGCCAATTTGGCATAGTCCCTAATGAAACGGCGATAAAATCCTGCCATTCCAACGAAGGATCTTAGATCTTTGAGTGTATTTGGGGCTGGGAAGTTGTTAATTGCCTCCACTTTTTTAGGGTTAGCCTTTATTCCCGTTGTGGATATTAGGAAACCCAAAAATTCGACTTCTGGTTTCAGAAACTCGCATTTGTCGAGTTGAACCTTCATATTTGCCGATTGTAGGGTGCGGAATATTTTCTCGACATTCTCCAAGTGCGTTTTTTCATCCTTGCCGAATATTATTATGTCGTCAATGTAAATATAGCATATCTTTCCTATGTGTTCGCGCAAAATGTCGTCGAGAGTTCTTTGGAATATGGATGGCGCATTTCTTAATCCAAAAGGGAGTCGGGTAAATTCGTACTTCCCATTACTGATTGAAAATGCGGTTTTCTCGATGTCCCTCTCTTTTTGGGAAATTTGGTGAAACCCGCTCTTTAAATCTAGAACTGAGAAATATTTATTTTCTCCTAACTGTGATGGGGTATCGATCGGCAATTGTGACCGCGTTCAATTTCCTATAATCAATAACTACTCTATATTTTCTTTTACCCGAAGCATCTATTTTTTTTGGTACTACCCATACTGGCGAATTGTAGGGCGACTTTTATGGTCTTATAATGCCCTGGTCTAACAATTCCCTAATTTGTACTTCTACCTCATCCTTTAAATGCATGGGATACGGATAGCATCTGGAATATACGGGTTTGTCGGTGGTGGTTCTAATTTCAACCTTTACCGATGTTGTATACGTCAGGCTCTCGTTTGGTTCCGAAAATAGGTTAGGATATTTTCCCACTATATTCTTGATTCTAGTTTCCTGTTCGTTTGTCATATGTTCTGTTCTTATCTGGATAGCATTTACTGATTGTGAAATTTGTTGTTTTAATTTGATTCTGATACGATTATTTATTGTCACATAACTCTCCGCAGCGTGGATAATCGCCGATAGTTCTTTCAGGCTATCATTGCCCAATATTGCGTGAAAAGATTTTAATGAAGGTAACAAGAAGAATTTAATATCCGATTCGAAAAGTTTAATAAAAGTGTGAGAGGTAACCGCGGTTTTGCCCCCAATGGAATTAGCGTAGAAATTGACTTTGTTAGGGATTGGCTTTTTTACTAAGGAGTTTTGAACGTAGTTTTTATTTGATCCTGTGTCAACAAAAATTTTGAGGACTGTCCCGGAACTCGTCTTGGCCTCAAAATACGGTAAAGACGAGTTCGCTAATCTAAAAAATGAATATCAGCGAAATCAAATGTTTCAACGAGGTTTTCCTCATTGTCCTGTGTGTCGTGATCGCCGCTAATGTATTCTTGAATATCCTGGAGATTTTCCGCCATGCCATAAGTCATCATTTGCTCATAATACGTTTCATCGTCAGGTTCATTGTGAATTTTAGTATTTTGGTCGTTTGTTTCCTGATCCATAGTGTCTATATGAAAATTTCTCTGGTATTTATTGAGTTGTTGACTTGTATCGGCTGGTGGCCGTTTCCCTGCGTAATCATTAACCGGTCTGTTCATATAATTGACTGCTCGTGTTTGTATCGAACGGACGACGTCCATTGGTTCCGGTTTTGGAAGCGGTTTAGGTGCTAGTGGTCTCGGCGGTTGTATGTTCTGATGATATTTTCCGGCTTGATTATATGTGTTTGGTGGTATATATGGTTGTCTATTGAAGTTTCGGGGGTTTTTGTGGAAGGTATATTGGTAGGTTGGTTGTTGGGTGAACGGTTGTGATGCGGAGGGCATGAAGGCAATCTGGGGGTGGAATTGGGGTTGTGTTAAACCTCTTTGAATGAATGGGGATTTGAAGTTCCGTGGGGGTTGGGGTGGTTGAGTTCTGGTTACCCTATGGTTAATGGCATGTTGGGATCTATAATTTTGGTTCTCTAGTTTGAGGCATAAGTGTAGTGCCTGGGGAAGGTCCGCAGGTTCTCGGATTCCCAACAATCTAGGTAAATCACCTCTAAGTCCGTGGACGAATGCGTCTAGAGCTTTGTCTCGGTACGTTTGGGTTAAGAGATCCATGGCCTCCCTGCCGATGTCCATACAGGCTAATTTATTCATTATTAGTGACAAGTGTGAGTAGACCTGTTGATAGAATTCCTGGATTGTACTGTTCCCTTTAACTAATGTCGTCATCTGATATTCTAATGTTCCCAGGTCCCTTTTGTCTGCATAATGCAGGGTGAGACACTTTGAAATACAGATCCAGTTAAGGGGAGTATTATATGATTCCAGTGCAGCATCTGCCGTTCCTATGATTTCATTTCTTATTACATTTAGAATTCCGTAATATTTCGGCGTTCCCTTACTTGACTCGTATAACTTTAATACGCGCTCTACGCTTTTTTTCCATGAGCTAAATTCCGACGGATTCCCTGCAAATTCCCTCAGACATCTAACCACGTCTGGTACTTTGTCCAAGTCTGTTAATTTACCTAAATATCTATCCTCAATGTTCTGATCTACACCTGCCATAGATGCGTTAGGATTTAGAAGCTCCTTCACCAAATTACTACATTGTTCCCTGCATAGCCTAGTTACAACGTTTGTAACGGTGGCCTCTAACTGTGGATTCATGTTAGCGGGATTATTGTGAATTTCGGGAATAGGATTTAGGATTGGTGGTCTTAATAAATTGTTTGGATTAGCCATATGGAAGTATTAATGTTGATTGTAGATTAATTTATATGTTTGAAATTTGTATCAAATTATTTTAATTAGCAATAAGGATTGATTTTATGTTTTAGTTAAAAAAAATTCTATTTCTTTGCTGGTACAATTATTTTAATGAGGTTGTTTAAATTTTATTAATGTTAGTTTATATAAAAAAAAATTTATATTGATTTTGAATTTCCTTATATTATAAAAAAAATTTTTATTCTTTATTGATTATTTTAATAAGGATGTTTAAATTTTACTAATATTTATATTTTCAGTTGAAGAAATTATTCTAATTAGCCATTTTAGATTTTATTTATATTAATTTATATTTTTAATTTTATTTTAATTAGGATGTTAACAATGATTTTGAATTCTATTTATTAATTTATTTTTTCCTGGTTCAAGAATTTTTATGCTATATTCTATATGTAATTTTTACTTATTTCGATTTGATAATTATAATTTCACTTACATTAAATATACCACTATGTGTTGCATGATCTCCTTCTTTCGTCCTGTGGTTTGTGTTGTTCGTCTTCCTTCTTCGCTGCTCAGGCAATTCGTTGCCTGATGACTATGTGATTTTCGGAGGTGTTGGTTTGGCAGAATGTTAATATTTCTCTTAATCGTTGATTTGATCCGGATTTTTTGTTTAAGTTTTGTGTTTAGAGCGGCTTTTACGTTTGTTTCTTAGCAGAATTATATTTTGTTATTTACAGTATTTTGTAATTTTTTCTTTTTTATTTGATTACAAGAATTTTCTTTAGATTGTTTTAGTTTTCTTAACTGAACTATTAATTTCAACTATTTTAGTGTTTCTGGTTTTTATTATTTAGAAAGCTGCTTTAGAGTTTTTTTTTGTCTTTTTTGAAAGATATTTTTCACTACTTTAGTGTTTTATTTAGTAACGAAATTGTTCTTTACACTACTTAAGTGTTTTTGATTTTTAGCAAACGAAATTTTTCTTCACACTGCTATAGAGTCTTTTTTTCTTTTATTTATTTTTTCACTACTTTAGTGTTTTAGTAACGAAATTGTTCTTTACACTGCTTGAGTGTTTTTGATTTTTAGCAAACGAAATTTTTCTTTACACTGCTGTAGAGTTTTTTTCTTTTAGTTATTATTCACTACTTTAGTGTTTTATTATTTGGTAACAAAATTGTTCTTTACACTGCTTTAGTGTTTTGATTTTTTTTGCAAACGAAAATTTTTTCTTTACACTGCTTCGATGTTTTATTTTGTTACTTAGCAAAGCTATATTATTTATTTTTTATTTAACGAATTTAATTTACACGGCTTTTGGTTTTTAGCAAACAAATTTTTTCTTTACACTACTTTAGTGTCTTTAGGATTTTTGCCGTTGGGCGCCAGTTAAATAAAATAAAGCTTTATTTATGGTTTTAGTACTTGACTACAACTGACTGTTGGTAGTCAATAATTTTATTTATAAAAGTACAATAATGATTACTAAGCATTTACGGTAGGTATTTACGACAAACAAATGGTAGACGCATTGTCGACATTTTTAATAAAATAAATTTTAAATTCTTATTTTTGATTGCGACACACAGTTATGTGAGTCGCAATTGGGTCACATTATTATGGGAAGACATTCTACTGAACTTAAACAAATTGCTATGTGGACGGCGCGTGTATTGAAATATGCAATGTAGGTAAAATGCAGTAAAGTGATTAGAGGTATTCACAAGTTAATATTTTTTGTATTAACTTACATAACCCAAATCGTCGAATATCATGCTTTTGAGAAAAATAACTTTTTATATAAATGTAATGGGGCTTCATTACGACTTAGGCAAGCATGTTTTCATTAATAACATTTTAATAAAAAGTGATAGAGAAATGGGGATTTCACGAAAATATATTTTTAGTAGAATATGATAGCATACATAACTCAAATCATTCTCAAGTCGACTTAGGCCGAGGCCACGCAATGAGCGGTGAGCGGCAGAGCGGCGAGTTTGAGCGGCAAGTGGCTTATTACTGAGCGTCATTTCTGAGCGGTTAGTTTTCAAAATGCCATTGTCAATGTTATTATTTATTATTTATACAAAAAATTTTATAATAAAATCAAAATATTTTCACTATTTTATGTATGACTACATTTCAACGTTTTTATCTTTTTATCGATTGAAAAACAACACAAAAACGGTTATCGTTAAGATAACAACAACACCTGACTTTAACAATAGCGAATATCGTTTAAAAATTTTACTGAATACCAAAATCGATAATTTTGTTTTCTTTTTCTAACGATTCGATTATCGTTAAAAAGAAGTAACTGAATCGCACTACAGATTGACAAAACAAAGAAAAGCCATTTCTTTTTTTGCAATTTTTATTCTTTGCCGCTCAGGAAACACCTAAAAATTAGAACAAGTTCTATTCCTGAGCGGCACCGCTTAGACGCTCAGAGATGCCACTCACATGCCGCTCATTGTGTGGCCACTTCAGTAGTATTTCACGTTTTAATTTTTTTTTCGCTCATCGCTCGCCGCTTTGCCGCTCCTTGCGTGGCCTCGGCCTAAGGCAAGGTGAGCGGCAGAGCGGCAGAGCGGCGAGTTTGAGTGGTAAGTGGCTTATTACTGAGCGTCATTTCTGAGCGGTTAGTTGTCAAAATGCCATTCTCAATGTTATTGTATATTATTTATGTAAAAGGTTTTTATAATAAAAGCAAAATATTTTCACTATTTTATGATTTTTATTTATATATGACTACATTTAAACTTTTTAACTTTTTATCGATTGAAAAACAACACAAAAATGGTTGTCGTTAAGATAACAACAACAGCTGACTTTAAGAGTAGCGAATATCGTTTAAAAATTTTACTGAATACCAAAATCGATTATTTTGTTGTTTTCTCTTTTTAACGATTCGATTACTGAATCGCGCTAAAGACTGACAAAGCAAAGAAAAACCATTTTTTGCTATTTTTATTCTTTGCCGCTCAGAAAACAACTAGAAATTAGAACAAGTTATATTCCTGAGCGGCGCCGCTTAGCCGCTCAGAAATGCCGCTCATTGCGTGGCCACTTCAGTAGTATTTCATATGTTTTAATTTTTTGCCGCTCACCGTTCTGCCGCTCGCCGCTTTGCCGCTCATTGCGTGGCCTCGGCCTTAGGCGGTTATCGCTTGTGACCACAGATATATATTTGGCAAAGCGGTTGTTAAATTATCAACTAGCAAACAGTTTATAATTTCAGTAGGAGAATCACAGCAATGATTTTTGAGGTATTTTAATTCGGTCAAACAAAGTCAAGTCGGAAATATCCTTCTGATCACCGTCAGTTAGGAGAAGTTCTAAATCCATAAAATTTCCGTATGTCATCATCCGTTATATTGGGGATATTGCCAAAGTTATACAGTAATTCGAATGTATTGTTATGTTCCTGGATTGTTAAAGAAATTTACTTTAAGGTTTTGCATAGGATCATCAGATTGTCTTCTTAGACGGCGGACTCGTGCACGTTCAAATTGTACATCAATATTTAAATCAATTGCAGTTATTTTAGCCTCCTCCAAAATATAAGCATATTTTATATGTGTTCTATAATCCATACTCTTTGATGACAACGTTACTGGTTGGCTCAGATTTAATTTAAGTGACTGAAATGCTTTGCTAGTTACATTTATTTCAAATCAAATATTATATCATACAATTAAAGAGCAGATAAATTTATATATTTAAATTTTTTGCAATATAGCTGATTTTTTTTCTCGCTGCTGTGACTGTGGTAACATTAAGTTGCTCATCCTCATTTAAATAGTCATACAGAACAGCAATAACTTCTTTAAGGTGATATCGTAGGGGCTTCAAAGCATCAATTCGACTGGTCCATCTAGTACAAACTAGTCCTTTCAACGTAAGACCAGTGATAGGTTTTTTTTAATAAATCCCAGCATTGATTTCACGATGGGAAAAAAAACATACAAATGCTGAATGATAAAACAAGTAAGAAAATTATACTCGGTCTAGACCGACTATACGATACCCTATACCATGCGTTAAGAGACCCTATCTCTTAGGCCCAATTAATTGGATATACAAAATAAGCATAAACCAAATTTGAGTGGCATTTTTATTAATTTTTTGGCTGCAGATATGAAAAAGTTCATATCGGATGCTAAGTCTATATGGAGACTGGGTCCAAAAATGGACCGATCCTGACCATGGGTGGTTAAGTCTCTTGTATTTTGCGAAAATATATACAAACAAAATTTGAGATGAATCAGTGCAATATTTCTGTTTTTTGATAGATTTAAGTGAAGATCGGGAAGCAGCTCTATATGGGGCCTATGACTTAGAGTTGTCCCATAGGGATCGTTTTTGGATTATTCATTAATGGATGTAACAAACACATACAGACCCAATTTGACTAAGATCTATACAACAATTTGGATCTTATGGCAATTTATGTCGATTTTATAGGGGTCATTTGTATGGGGGCTAGGTCTGAACATGGACCGATTCCCGCCAATTTCAATAGCGTTCATTCCATGGTCGGTGAAAGCTTACATACCAAATTTCATCAAAATATATTCGTATTTGCGACCTGCAGTTTGATTACAAGGTTTACATGGAGACACAGACGGACGGACGGACATTGTTAAATCGACTCAAAAAGTGATTCTGATTCGATCGGTATAATAAAAGATGGGTCTAGGTCAAATATTTTTGGTTGCTACAAACAGCAGCACAAAGTCATTATACCCAAACCACATAGTGGTATAAGGTATAAAAAAGTTATAGCTTCAACACAACAGCTCCACTAAATTTAGGGTATGGGCGCTGCAAGGAACAAAAAAGGCTCTTGGGTTTATTTTAAGAATTCTACTTTGGACACCACTATGTCGTCCGCGCATATTGAAGCCGTTAACACAACTTTGACCTCTCATATCGGCCACTGACAAGATATATGACTCTAATACTTCTATAATATTATTTGTAATTCCAAATCCAGAGCTATTATCAATTTCAATAAAACTTAAGAAATGCTCCAACACCTCGATGGGTTTTTCATCACTACTTAGACTAATATCTATTTAGAATAATATTTATTTAGTTTTATTAATTTTGTAATTTTCAATTTGACTAGAGAATTTAACAATATAATCATTTTTGAATGTTTTGAACTCTTTTGCTCAAATAATGCACGTATATTTCTTTATTTTTTTTTTTATTTGATGTAAGTGTTTTTTCATGATTGGGTCGAATTCAGTTATATAACTTATCGGAAGTTCCTCTCAAAGCAAGGTTCTGTGACCCGTGTTACTTAGTAATCTCAAATAATCTCTCAAATACATTTCGCCAACGTATTGCATTTTCAGTCATGAGTTTTTTATTTATGAACCGCAAGTTTTTCCTTCATTTAATCTTCTGACCAAGTCATTCAATGGTGAGATACATTTTAAATGTTCAATTGTTAATTCATGCTCTTTTAATCTGATTGACAAAATTTTCCAATCATTGAATCCATCAGCAGTTAGGGCAGTTTCTTTCTTAGAAAAAAGCCTACATGGAAAACAGCATTGTAGGCATACACTTTACACTTTATAAAAAACCACTTGTTATAAAAATATATTTTAAATCACAACACAAAATATTTTAAGTCAAAAAGAAAAAATAAAATATTCATTCGAATTTTATATTAGAAACTATCGGACGCATATTTTCTTTAACTCAAACATATACACACGATAATTGGCGACCCCGACTTTAAATTAAATTACGCGACCGCGATTTTTTCTTCAATTCTAATTAAGTAAATAATTTAATATTTAGTGCGCTCAATTTTACATAAATATACCGTAATGACAAATACTAGAGCATCAGCTACAACGAGTTCTACCGATGGAACTGCTGCCGTTTCATCCTGATGTTGCAGCCTCATCGACAATCGCTACCACGTTTTCGCTTAAATTGCCTCGTTTTTGGACGGAAAATCCAGCCTTGTGGTTCGCCCAAGTCGAGGCGCAGTTTCAACTTCATCATATAGATGCTGCCAAAATTAAACTTTTTACCTTTATCACCGCATTGGAATCAGAAATACTCTCACAGGTTAGTGATTTTGTTTTAAATCCGCTGACCGATGCATATGAAAAAATCAAGCCTCGAGTTGTTGAGCATTTTTCTGTGTGTGAAGAGAACCGTATCAAACAGTTCCTCAACAACATGGATATTGGTGACAAGAAACCGAGGGCGTTGCTCTGCGAAATGCGAATGCTAGCAATCGGTGGTGTTTCGGAAGATTTCTTGTGGATCATGTGGATGCAACGAATCCCAGATGCAAGCCATACTGTCAACTTCTACAGAATCACTGGATAATATTTCTAAGATTGCGGATAAAATCGGAGACATAGCCACTTCAGCTCCAACTATTGCAGCCATTAATCCGTCGTTTGATTTTTCTGAGTTGAAGACACAAATCGAGGAACTTACTACCGCTATTCAAGAGCTAAAAACCCGGCGCTAAAGAAACATTTCGCGTTCGCGTTCCAAAGTCAGAGCGAATGCCGCATCTGGTATTTGCTATTATCATCATCGTTTTGGACGCAATGCTAAGAAATGCCGACAGCCATGCTCTTTCAACAACATTTCGCAACCCGAAAACTTCTAAACCGGTCACTAGAGGCATCTAGTGGCCGCTTCCCAATAACAAATCGCTTATTTATTAACGACAAGGAGTTTAACAAACATTTTCTGGTCGATACGGGCGCTGACATATCTGTCCTACCTGTATCATCCGATCATTGGAGCGGATTTCTTAAAAAATTTTGGTTTGCTCGTCGATTTAAAAAAATGCCAACCCATCGGCTCCCAAGGACGTCTGGGATCGATTTCGAATTATTTGGAGGTGAAAACAATGGTACATGGTACACCATACCACGATTTACTTTCTCGTTTCCCAGATTTAACCAATCCGTCCACCGTCTCTAGAAATACAGAACATGGCGTAGAGCATGTCATCGAAACGAGGGGACTTCTTTTTCAACAAAGCCTCGCAGACTTCCTCCAGACAAGGATTTTGCCGCCATTCGAAGAGCAGTTGGGCAACCCCTTTACACATGGCAGCAAAGAAAAATGGCCAATGGCGACCGTGTGGGGATTATAGTCGGTTGAATGCTCAAACAATTCCTGACAGATTCCTGGATTGTTTGAATTTGAATACATGACATTTGGGTTGTGCAACGCTGGGCAAACTTTTCAGCGCTCTGTTTGCCTTACATAGATGACACATTGGTTGCTTCACAAGATGAAATGCAACATTTCCAGCATCTTGAACAACTTTTTGAACGACTTCAATATTATGGCCTTGTTATCAATTTGGCAAAATGCACGTCTTACAAGTAAATCGATATTTGGGCTAATATTTTGCGGCCAATTCGCAATATCAGACAAATAGTCTTGGGTACTTGAAACAGCATCTAAAGATTTATCTTCAAACTTTATAGTTTCGAAATGAAAATTATCAATGCCAGGCACATTATGTTCTGATTCGAGATTAGAATTTGTGTTGGAACAGTATTCATCAACGTCCAATAATTTGGATGAATTTATCAGATCTGAACGTGCGAAGGTAGACTCCGTCTCAATATGGTGGAGCTCATTTTCCGATTCTAAATCTTCACTATGACGACCAACATTTGAAGATTTAAAAAAACAAGAAATGTTCTTACATTTTTCTATTTGCTTTTCCTGATTTGCTTTCCTTTTTCTACCTTGGTAGCCACTTAGTTTTTTTGGAGGCATTATTAATTGGGTTAAAAGAGAACCCTAACAGTGTAGAAAAACGAAAGTTACGATGCTTACTATGCCTACTATGCCATAAATATGAAAACTAGCTACCATACGGCACAGTCATTGTTTCTTTTGTTATCATTCTTTGAATTCCAAAAAAATTCAAATATTGTAAAATACAAAGCCTACAAAAAAGAAAATAATTTTTTGCATATTTCATCATTATTAGCAAATTTATTTTACATATTAATTTGATTGATTTAATTTCCTATTATATGGCGCCCTAATCTGCCGGGCGCCCCGAGCCATGGCCTTACAGGCTCGACCCTAGAGCCGGCCCTGCTAAAGGCAAACATGTTTATAAATTTACAGTCTAATTCATAAACACTATTTAACAGCGTAATAAGCTGTTAATAAGAAAAAATCGGAAAAACAGTATTCATAAACACAAAATAGCTTATCAAACGTTTAATAAACGTTTGTTAAATATGAAATTTTTATTGTAGGCTTTACCCTACTTTAAACCTTTCATAAAATGACACTTCTCAATGTTTATTTACATTAATTGGCCTAGTTAAAATAAAATTACCATTTTTGTTATTTCAATAAAAAATAGATAAATCTGTTCAAAATAAATTTAAAAAAAATGGATTTGATTAATTTAATTGGAAGAATAGGTAAGTATAACAAATTCTACAACTTCTAGCTTTCTATATTGTAGCTAATTAAAATGAAGTCCTCATCTTCTGACCATTAAGGTCTGCCCTTGATAGTTTATTTTCCAGTGCATAAAAAATAAGTCCAAATATTGGCAAACATTTTCTGTGACTCCAAATCACTAATAGAAACAATAATAACTTTTCGGTATTGTGGGGTAAATTACTTTTGGCTTAAGTGGAGTTTAGTGGCAACTCCCCAATCAGTTTCAAATTCTCACCAGTTATAAAACATTTTATTGCGGTTCTAGGAAAATATTTTTTTCGGCGGTCGAGCCTATTTCCCTAGTTATGGACTTCCGAAATTTTGACATGGACTTGCATATAACTGTGTTATTTAGCATCTGATTTCTGCGATATATATATCATTTGAAAGCTTACTTGAGTGCCTTTTATTTGATATTTTTAAATTTAAAATCTATTAACCCATTATGAATTTATTTCAAATTATGTATTATTGTAATAGAGTTTTTTCTTAAAAATGGAATTATCTCGTAAATAGACATATATCATGTGTGCTTTTACGTAAACTGAATAAAAGCTGGGTCCACTAGCTTCATTTTTATATATATCTCGACCTCTTAACCCTTTCAGGATGGGATATACTATTATTTTTTTACGGAAATTAACCCACTAACTACTGTTTTCATAATATTATGAAAATTTTTGATAAAATTTTTCTGCGGCGCTTAAAAAGAACTATAAAAATATATAGAGGAATTAACCCACTAACATAATATTATGAAAATTTTTGATAAAAAAGAATATATATTTCGAAAAAACTAAAAAGTGTAGGTAAAATCCGTAATATATCCGGTCCTGAAAGGGTTAAGAAGTCGAAATATATATCAAGATGAAGCTAGTGGACCCAGATTTTATTCAGTTTACGTTAAAGCACACATGATATATGTCTATTTACGAGATAATTCCATTTTTAAGAAAAAACTCTATTACAATAATACAAAATTTGAAATAAATTCATAATGGGTTAATAGATTTTAAATTTAAAAATATCAAATAAAAGGCACTCAAGTAAGCTTTCAAATGATATATATATCGCTGAAATCAGATGCTAAATAACACAGTTATATGCAAGTCCATGTCAAAACTTCGGAAGTCCATAACTAGGGAAATAGGCTCGACCGCCGAAAAAATTAATTTTCCTAGAATCATCCCAAAAGCCCCTAATTCCACAAAAAAAAAAATCGGAGCGTTGCCCCTAAACTCTACTTGTTCCTTACTTTTTCTGATATTCAATTGATATTTTCTGAAATTCAGTTGATGTTTTCTGAAATACAATTGATACTTTCTGAAAATCAATTGATATATTTTCACATATAAATAAAAATTAATTCAAAACAAACCAGTGTTGTTAATTTGCTACGACATATTCGTTATTCGACTACTTTTACTACCACGTCGAACAAATATGTGTAAAAATTATTTTTTTTATATTATTATCATTTGTTTATAAATATCTTTTGTTCCTTTATTAAAGTGAAGTTAATTTTCTACAAAAATTTAAATAATTTCTAATATAAAAGAAAATAAATAAAATATTCAATTACCGAGTAGATGATTTATTTATTTTATTCATCACTACCAACAAACTGACAACTACAGAGGACTAGTGTTGCCACCACAAAACTATAAATCAAATGAAACGTTTAATAGCTAATTTTCTGTTATTACATGTTTATGAATAGTGTTTTCTAATAATGGTTTATAACACAAAATCCGTGTAATAACAAAAGTATACTTTAGAGGCAAAATAAAGTTTTTTTATGAATTAGACCGTTAATATTTAAGGTAGAAACAAAATCAACCACTGTCATTACTAATGAAGACATCTCCGTATATGAGAATAATAGCAATCTATTAAAGACATCAAGATATTTTACTACTCCATTGTAACTATCTACATTACGAGTATTTAAGACATTAGCTAAGGGGACTTAAACGGTAATATTTATTGGTATGCATCCGGGAGCTGATGGTATGGGCCAAACTGGGGTGAGTACAAACGAAATGTGTACATACTAGAGCTTGTTTATGCTAGTGTTTAACAAATTTTTTAACAGTAAAAAACATAATGCATTTACATGGTATAATCCAAAATCCACCATCAACTCACCCCAAGACAGCTATTCAGGGCTTAGAAATAACCAGAGATGAGCCTAGTGGTAAAGACATAATGGATCTCATCTTTCAAAAATGTTTTGTACAAAATTTTTGCCCCCTGGCAATTTACGATTTCATGGGTAACAGGTAACAGTGTTAAATTCGGCTGAACCAAATCTTTGATACCCTCCACCTCGGTTTGAGTATTAGTCATAAATGTAAACAAAATATTTGAAAAAGTAAACAATTTGTTAAACTTACTATTTAATTTATTTCAGCAAACCACTGATTTTTTACCATTTTTTGAGGTATCTCCAAAATTTCAAAAGACAGACAGACAGACGCATGTACTGACATTATATGGACTCGAGTTGTAATAGGGATTAAGAATGCAAATACTTTATGGGTCGCAATTCATTGTTCAATGCGTTACAACAGAATACCAATAGTCACAATAAGGAATAATACTTTTCATTGTTTTGAGAGCTGAAAATTATGCGGTATTTCAAAATAAAAGTTTCTAAAAATCTTGGCAAATTTTGGTTTGCCATATACCAGGAAAATGTGCTTTTTTAAAAAAGTACTGTAAAAGGATTTACTTTAAAAAAAAAAAAAATTATTTAAAAACAGTTATTTTATATAAAAGATCCTTGCTTGAGAAAAGGTAACTTTCTAAGAAATTTTACTTTAAGAAGAAAGTTATCCTTTTAAAAAGGTACTGTTTAAAAAAAAGAGTACTTTAAAAATACACTTTTTAAGAAAATGTTCTTTTTTAAAAAGGGTAGATTTTTAAGAAAATGTACTTTTTTAAGAAAATATGTTTTTTTAATGGTTATTTTTTAAGAAAATGGTTATTTTTTATGAATAGGTACTCTTTAAAGGAGGTGCTTTAAAAAAATATACTTTTTAAGGTAATGTACTTAAAAAAACTAGGTACTTTTTTAAAAAGGTATTTTAAAAAAGGATACTTTAAGAAAGATACTTTTTGAAAAATGGTACTTAAAAAAAATGTATTTTTAAAAAACAACTTCTTTTGTTATAAGGATCAAGAAAACATATGGCTTATGGGCTCAGGAATGTATTTCGTGGGAATTTACCCTCTGCATATATACACTTTGAGGGTTTAAAATCATTTGTATTGAAAATTTTTGATAAAATTTAAAAAAAAAATTATCATTGAATTTTAGATTTTTCTTGGGACGTCTGAAAATTTATAAACAATTCTTAATAAATGAATAATCATCTAAACTATTTGGAGAAATCATCTTGATTATTTTTTTTACTAGCGCTTAATTTTAAAATTTCGGGTTTTCCCGAAAATACGTATTAATCTTATTAATTGGTAAAAAGTCCATATGGTTAAAAAAGGGTCCGCCAAAAACTTTTTTTTTTTTGAAAATGCTATAAAAAAAAAAACTACTGAATATTATCTCAAATTTCTTTTTTTATTTGAAAGCACAATCTTTCCGGTTAATAATGGAAAATAATTTCATTCAAATGGCTGCCTCGGCTGGCCATGCAGCAGCATACACGATCGGTCCAATTTTTAAGCACAATGGCTTCACGAATATTGTCCTTTAAAGCGTCAATTGTCTCTGGCTTGTTGGCGTAACACTTATCGTTGAGGGCACTCCACAAATAATAGTCCAACGGTGTCAAATCGCAGCTCCGAGGTGGCGAAACGACATCAGCTCTGCGGCTGATAGTGCGATCTTCAGAAACAGGGCGCAAAACATCGAGTGTAGCTTCGGCTGTGTGGCACGTAGCGCCATCCTGTTTAAACCAAATGTTGCCAATATCCTCCTCTTCAATTTTTGTGAACAAAAATTCGTTCAACATGGCCCGATAACGATCGCCATTGACTGTAACGGCCACTCCTTGCTCATTTCTGGACCAAAATCCGCACCAAACAGTGACTCGTTTTGGGTGTATCGGCTTTTCAATGTATGCGTGCGGGTTTTCTGTGCCCCAAATGCAACAATTTTGCTTGTTTACTTACCCGCCAAGATCAAAATGAGCTTCATCTGAAAAGATGGTTTTTTTTTTTGGCAAAATCGGCATCTTCTGTAAGTCGATCGCAGGCCCACTTAGCGAAGCGAAAACGCATTGGATGGTCAGTTGGCTTCAACTACTGAACCAATTGGACTTTGTAGGGCGTCATACCAAGGTCTTTATGCAAAATTCGTCTCAATGATGCCTCCGAAATGTTCAATTCTTGAGAACGACGGTGAATTGATGTTGATGGCGCTTCACGCACACTTTCTGCCATAGAAGCAATATTCTCGGGTGTACGCACTGTTTTTGGCTTTTCACGCTTTGGTTTATCTATGAGGATGCCAGTTTCTTTCACTTTTTTCACAAGATAACGAACATACGGAGCTGACGGTGCTTCTCTTTTTCCAAAATCCGTACGCAATTTTGGCACACATTCTGCAACATTACCATGATTTTCAAAGTAATGTCGCAATATTTCCCAACGTTGTTCAAGCGTATACACAACCATATTCGTTCAGCGAAAGGATAAAACTAATTATCTGTCAAATCAGACATGAGCTAAGTGTTATCATTCACGAAATAAGCACTAGTTGAAAAAAAACGTTAGATGGCGGACCCTTTATAAGTGCATTATACACTTTTTCCAGGGTAGTCTTCTAGTACTGTTGCTAGGGGATCGACACAATTTATAATTCCAACAAAATGGAACTCATGTCACAAATTAAATCGTGCTCACAACCACTGCATAGCTTGATGTCTTCAATAAATTACTATTATTCTCATTTACGTAGATGTCTTCATTAGTAATGGCAGTGGTTGATTTTGTTTCTAACATAAATATTAAATTTATAAACATGTTTGCCTTTACTTTTCTTTTGTATGGTTTTATTTATTCAGGGTCAAAACGTGGTAGTTTCTTCTTAAGTCAATCAGCATATTCTTTTTGAATACAATCTTGTGTGTATTTTCTCTGAATAATTACTTTTTTTCAATTTAATGATTCAGATAAACTATGTCTCATATATACATATATATTAAGTTAGGTACTTGCCAACGAAATGCATTTAAGATCTGCTTAAAGCCCTAAACACATAACGGCGAGTTGCGAGTGCGAGTAAAAACTAAGCTTTTTGCATGGGAGAATTTGTGCTTTTACAAAATCATCAAAATGCTTTCGAGCAGTTGAATGTCCTACTGTCAAACATAATTCAATTGTCAATTGTTTAACAGATGATTTTTGTTTATTTCAAGAGTTGATCTATAAAGCTCTCTCACATTATTATTTCGCGCTCCAACGAGGAAAGATCGTTTTCGTATTTTCTATTATTTCGGATAAAAGAAAACACGTTTTGATGTTTGCTTTTTGGTCATCGCGGTTGCTGATCGGCATGCATTTAGGTTATATACCTACATGCATGCGTTTCCGGTTATATGACTTAACTTCACTTTTAATTTAGTTTAAGTTTTTGCAAATTAAATAGCTCGCCCTAACCTCCATTGCGATGGTAATGGTTGTGTAGGGTGGCTATACGCGTTAAATCATGCTAAAGGGCAATTTACAAGATACCCACTCAGTCGCATGATTTTTCGACATAGAAAACCGATGTCATAAAGTCGTACCGACATTAATTTTGCATACTTAGGCCATTTACATCATTACACTCAAGTTTTATGAAAACAGCTGTTTAGAAAAACAAACAAATTTATTTTGAAATTTATATTTTATTTCCAATTTCTTTGTTTTTGTTTACCTTTTTTTTAATACCAGCAGATTCCAGCACTCGAAATTCGAGCGCAAATTCTAGGAAACAATTTTTTCATTTAATAAAAACCCTAAAGGTATGCTTCAAATTCAACGCATTTTAAATGAAGAAAACAAACTCAACACATTAACACAAACACATTAACAAGTTTAATAAACACACACATAGCATTGTATAATTTTATGTATGTGTTAGTAGCAACTTTAAACGGTCATAACTCCAAAAAAATATTCGACACGATAAAAATCTGTAAATCTGGGTAACAGCTAAAAAGAAATATCTTTCAAATGATAAATCGGTAACAAAAAATCACCTAGCCTATTTGTTGTGTTGAATAAGGAATGACATGTCTTTATTAAGTTAACGAAAACAATATGTAAGTAATGATACCAGATGATAGTAATAATATTACACGAGTTACCAACTATATGTTATAACTATGGCACTATGGGCTAAGTACTCATTACTACAACATCTTCCCTTTTTCATATACAATTATGAATTATAAAATAATGAATAGAATACTTTACTTATACAATATTAAATAACTATAATATTATAATTCAGATTTAATTACAGTTCTACATTAATATTTATATGAAAATTTACATTGTTCTTGTTTTTTTTTTTTTTTTTTTTTACATAAAGAAAAAGTTTTATAACATTACATAGTTTTATGATAATTAAATTAATTACTTAATTTTGTTACTTTATAAATTTAGTCTATCGGGTTGTTTTACAGTTCTTCCCGTTTTTGTTACATATTTTTTTAACTCCTTTTCTTTAATTTGTGTTTCCCATTCAACATTTTGATGAACGGTTTCAATTGATTCATCACAATGTTCTTCAAGTGTTTTATTTTCAGGTGTTTTTCTAATAAAATCTTGATTTCTCCTGTACAGAGTACCATTGTTATCCTTTATTATGAAGGATCTTGGTTCCTTACATGGTTCTATAATGGTTCCAGGAAACCAACAATCTGTAGGTGTTTTTTTAAACATTACACTATCCCCCTGATGGACAGGTTTTCGCCCCCGCGTCTTCTTATTATAATAATCCGAATATTTACGAATATTCGAATTCAATTTTCTCCTATAATCCTTAGCATCAATAACCCTTGGTTTAAAGTTACCTACAATGGACGGAATTTTCGTTCTCAAATTTCGTGACATTAAAAGTTCGGCTGGACTAGGTAGCTTACCCTTGGGTGTTGTCCTATAATGAAGTAATGCTACATAGGGATCCGAATGACTTTCCTGTGACTTTATTAATATTCTCTTAATCGTTTGAATAGAACGTTCGGCTAGACCATTAGACCTGGGTAAGTACGGACTTGATGTTTCATGTTCAATTCCCCAATTCTCACAAAATTCCCTAAACTCCTTAGAATTATACGGAGGACCATTATCCGTTATTAACTTACGCGGAATGCCGTGTCGCGAAAAAATTGATTTCAATTTTAAAATTACCTGAGCACTATTATATCCCAAGTTAAGCATCTCAATTTCAACATACTTTGAATAATAATCTACAACAAGAAGATACATTTTCTTATTGAACTCGAATAAATCACAACCAAGTTTAAACCATGGAATATCTACAATCTCATGAGGTAGCATCTCCGACTTTGAGTTGGAATTCTGGTGTCGCATACATATTTCACAGTTTGAAACCAAGTTTTCAATATCATTGTAAATATTTGGCCAATAAACAGACTGTCCAGCCAAATTCCTGCACCTCTCTATTCCCATATGACCCTCATGAATTTTCCGCAAAATTCCTTTCCGCAATAACATTGGAACTAATATTTGATTATCCTTCATCAAAATATCATTCAAAATAGAAATTTCATTTCTAAATTTGAAATAAGGCATCACATCCAGTTCAACATCCCTCTTGTATCTGGGCCACCCATTCCTAACATATTCAACTATTTTGGCAAAGACTGTATCACCCTTAGTATGCTCTCTTAAAACTTCCATATTCGAAAACGGTACCTCCAAATGAGATGCCACGAAATTACAATGGAGAGTAATTTCCCCATCCATTTCAGTCAAAGCAGTATCCCGTAAAGGAGCTCTCGACAATGTATCCGCAATCTGTAAATATTTCCCCGGCTTGTATTCAACCGAAAGATTATAGCACTGTAACCGAAGCATAAACCGTTGAAGTCTAGCTGGAATCTTGTACAATGGTTTGTTAAACAGACTGACCAAAGGTTTATGGTCAGTTTCGACCAAAATTTTTGAACCATATACGAATTGGTGAAATCTTGTACACCCAAAAAGTATTGCAAATAACTCCTTTTCTATTTGAGCATAGTTTGACTGAGTCTCCGTTAGTGAAACTGAGGCATATGCTATAGGGTGTCTATCATGCATGATCGTAGCACCGAGTGCAAACTTAGAAGCATCCACCGATAGCGTTAACTTCTTATTCGGATCGAAGTATGTTAATACAGGAAATTTAGTGATTTCCTTCTTAAGATCCTCAAATTCCCTTTCATGGATTGATGACCAATGCCATTGAATGTCGTTTTTCAAAAGTTCCCTCAGATTCTTATTCTTCACAGCCAAGTTTTCTATAAAAGAACCCAAATAATTCACCATTCCTAGAAACCTCTGTAGTTCCTTCACATTACCAGGTTTGGGCATATCAGTGATAGACTTTATCTTCTCCTGATCAGGCTTAATTCCCGACTGGCTAAAAACATGACCCAAAAATTTTACTTCGGTTTGTAAAATTTTACATTTAGATTTATTAAATCTTAATCCAACTTCTTCTGCCCTCTGAAATACTGTCTCCAAAATTCTCATATGCTCCTCCACAGAAGCGGAATGAACTAAAAAATCATCTATATAAATGATCAATCCAGAAATGTCTCCAAATAATCTAACCATTTCAGCATGGAAAATTTCCGGAGCTGCATTAATACCAAACGGTAACCTTAAAAATCTATAACGACCGAAGGGTGTGTTGAAAGTACACAGTTTCGAAGACCGTTCGTCTAATGCAATCATCCAAAACCCACTGCTAGCGTCCAAAGAAGTAAAATATTTAGACCCATTTAATCTTGCCTTACAGTCCTCAATATTCGGAAACGGAAAGTGAGGTCTCAATAGTGCCTTATTTAAATTCCTCGGATCTAAACATAAACGTAAATTTCCATTTGGTTTCGTGACTAGAACAATGGAACTTACCCACTCTGTTGGTTCAGTAACTCTTCTAACAACATTCAAATCTACCATTCTGTCCAATTCTGTTTTCAATCTCTCATAAAGTTTAAAAGGAATTTTCCGAGGCGGATCTACGACAGGAGAAACATCCTCCTTTACTTTCAAACTACATTTACCATGTAAAAGACCAAGCCCTTTAAAAACAACTGAATATTTTTCAATAATATTATTCACCGATATAGTATTTACATTTTTGATTAAATTCATTTTTATAGCAGATTCAAGACCAATGATACTTTTACATTCAATGTTTGCAACAAAAAATTTCAAAATAATAATTTGTTTTTCATAAACAACGTTTAAATTTATAGTACCTAAGATCGGTATTTTTTCTCCACTGAATGTAAAAATATTCACATTAGTTTTATTTAACATATTAATAAGACTTAACAGCTTTGCAGTTTGAGATGAAATAATATTAGCTTGTGCACCAGTGTCAATTTGACATAACAATTTTTTGCCGTTAATCATTACCTCAATGTTCCACTCTGATGCTGTTGTTGTTGCTGCTGTTGTTGTTGTTGCTGCTTTACAGAGAGTGCCAATAAACAAGTCTGCTTCTTCTTCATTTACATCATCATCACCATCATCGTCGCCATTTTTATACACATGTTTTACATACTTCTTTTTAATGAAGCACATTTTCGCAAAATGGCCTATTTTGCCACAATCATGACATTTCACATTTTCAGCAGGACACCGATATTTATGAATTTGGCCACATCGACCACAATTGTTTTGTTGTTGTTTATTGCTGTTCACACTTTTAAAATTTCTTCTTTTTATGACATTAATTACCGGTTCGACTTCATGAATTTCTTCTAATTTTGATGCATTCTCTTTTGCCATTGCTATGGTTTTTGCGATATTTACAGCCGTACTTAAAGGGATTCCGCCTTCAGCTAATAATCTTTCACGAATACCTCCCATTAGAGGCGACAAATTACATGTGAATATGTCCCTTACCAGATCTTCACGTATAGTACCAAATTCACAATTCAAACTCAAGTTTTTTAAAGTTGTCACATATTGATCAATGGTTTGATCAGGTTTCTGTTTGCAAGTGAAGAACATATGTCTCTCCATTGCAATGTTCACCTTAGGAATAAAAAACGATTCCAATTTGGTAACTAACGTTTTATATGTGATCGTGTCCACATCCTCATTGAAGGAATTAAAAATTTCCAACGAGCCAGCACCTAGATGGTGCAACAGCAATGCCACTTTGCGTTGATCCGGTTGTGACTCTAAATTGGAAGCCCTCAAAAACACTTTGAATTGAGTAAACCATGACTTCCATTCCTTCGCCATGTTAGTACATTTTAAATCAATCGGTGCCAATGTTGTTGTGAAAAACTGCCCGGCTTCGCTCTTTACTTCTAGCATATCCGGCATTATAAATGTATTCTTTTTTTTTTATTTTTAAAGATTCCTTTTCTATTTTAAGCGGCGCGAGACTATATTTTTCAATTAATTTTCTAAAAAGCCACTTCTGACACCATGTTGTGTTGAATAAGGAATGACATGTCTTTATTAAGTTAACGAAAACAATATGTAAGTAATGATACCAGATGATAGTAATAATATTACACGAGTTACCAACTATATGTTATAACTATGGCACTATGGGCTAAGTACTCATTACTACAACACTATTAATATTATAGATTACGAAAAAAAAAACAGCTCTGGTCCGATGAAAATGACAAGTTTTTAGAAATGTTTCTAAAAATGAAAAAACCATCGGACTTCGAAACTAAAATCATACAAACTGTCAATTTCATACATAAGCTTTTTACATGATACGGCTTTTTCATAATTGTTTAAGTACAATTTAATATTTTCTTTGTACTTTTCCGCCTTTGAGTCAATTAGCAATTTTTGGGTTAATTCTGGGTTAAAATCTATGAAACTCCTTTTTTATACATCGTTGAAAGGAGTGTTTACATAGTGAATAAAAGTTGTGGGAGAAAATCAACTTTTTATAAGTACATACTAATGTATGTGAATTTAGGAATTATTTGGTTGGTATTACATGTACACACTAGTGTATGATCAATCGTGATAACCAAACCATTTATTTATAATATAATTTGGTGAACTTATATGTATTTTATTTCAGCTTAATAATCAAGTAAATCCAAGGTAAGTTTTTAATCATCAATCCAATATGGCGTATCTCCGTTCTGTCTTCGATCCGAGCTTTGGTGATAACTTCGTTGAGAGCTAGACGAGTAATAATAATAAATAACGAGTCATCTTTGCAAAAGGCTCCATACCAAAAAAATGCCGCTCAAAACGAGGATAGAAAGGAGGGGACAGAGATGCCATTTTAATTTATAAAAAATAGGGGTTTTAATCTATTACAATTTTAGAGTTATAAGTGATAATACCAGATTAGTTATTATAAGCGATGGAAATTCAAGGTTTATAATTAACAAATTCAAAAAAAATTGTAATAAGTGCTAATAAGTGCTATTACAATATTAGTTATTATTAAATATGGAAAAGAATAAAAGATTATTATAAAATGTGGTGAATGATCATGAACATTCTGCCGCCCCTTGGTCTGTAAGACCAACAAAATAAATCATCTAGAGGCTTTTTGCCAGCTGTGTCAACGCACGCAAAGCTCCGCGGAGGATTCGGCGGGGGCTGGAGGATGCGTTGCTGATATTTCGATTGGTAGATGAGGTTTGGCGATTGTTTGGTCCAGAGGACCTTTGTCGTCGAGCCGATCTTTGCTGCTGGCTTCGTTGTTGTGGTTGACTACGATGTGGTTGTGGATTACGCTGTGGTTGTACCAAAAACCGTCGGCGAGTAGTCCTACCGGTTCTATTCTGTTGTCGATGACCGGGTTGTTGGAGATTTCGGCGTTGTCCCACATGTAACAATGTGTGGTGAGCCCAACCGCATATTTGGCATACGTCGGCTGATGAACAGTCATCGCTGTGGTGTGAGCGAGCCAGGCAGTTTAGGCAATAGCCATGTTGTCGCACAACTCGGCGGCGTCCTTCTATACTCATGGCCAGGAATCTTTTGCAGAACCTTAGAGAATGGAACCGTCTGCAAATAAGGCACTGATGAATTTCGGGATTTCTTGGAGTCCTATGGAATAAAATGTCTAATAAACGCATAAATGTCTAATAGACGCATAAGAATTGTGTGTGTTGTGGGGTATGTGAATAGTGGGTTTGGTGAAATATATTAACACTAGCTACTGTGAAAGATAGGAATATTTATGTAGGGATATGTGTTTGGGACGATACGTTTTGAGATGGTTCGATAGGGAGTACACACAGTTTTACAATAGGCCTAGTGATAACACCCGAATGAGTTTTGATTTCAGCCACGCGAACGAGCCCATCGTGACCATCGTAAATTTTAATAATACGACCTAATCTCCATTCGTGGGGAGGGAGAAGATCGTCTTTTACGACAACAAGCTGGCCCACTTTCACATTTTCCTCTTGATGTTGCCATTTATATCTGCGTTGGAGTTCCTTTAGATATTCATCTTTCCAGCGTTGAGCAAATTGGTGATGGAAGGATTTTAATCTTTCCCAACGGTCTTTTAGATTTTTAGAATCAGTGGGCACTTCGGGAGGTGCTAGCAGTGGTGCCCCAATTAGGAAATGTCCGGGAGTGAGAGCTAAAAGCTCCGTGGGATCGTCCGTCATTGGCGAGAGGGGTCGAGAATTTAATACGGACTCTATTCGGCTCAGAAGGGTTGTGAACTCTTCAAAGGTGAACTTCTGATTTTGAGCCACTTTCCTAAAATGGGTCTTAAAGGATTTCACTGCGGCCTCCCATAGTCCGCCCATATGAAGGGCATTAGGGGGTATAAAAGACCACTGAAAACCGTGAGAGACGTATTTTTCAGCTATATCCTTCGAGGCAGTTTTGAGAAACTCCTGGAACTCATGGGAGAGAGCATGGGCAGCACCGACGAAATTGGTTCCATTGTCAGATATCAATTTTTTGGGTAATCCACGGCGGGCAACAAATCTAGTGAAAGCGGCTTGGAAAGAACCAGATGTTAAGTCAGAGCATAGCTCGAGATGTAGAGCTTTAGTGCTAAAACACACGAATAAGCATACATAACTTTTGTGATATGGAGCATTTCGGAGTATAGACGTTTTGGTTGCGAACGGGCCGGCAAAGTCTACTCCGGAGAAGGAAAATGGGAGAGAATAAGTGCTCCTGTCTTGGGGAAGGGCAGCCTTCATTTGAGATTGCATCTTTTGTTTATAAATAACGCACACTTTGCAGCATTTGATGCATTTTGTGATGGCAGGTTTTAACCTTGAGATATAATACTCATTCCGGACAGCTCTTAGCATGAGATTATGTTCGGCATGCATAAGGAGATTATGCATAAATGAAACCAAAAGCTCGCAATATTTTGATTTCACCGGAATTATAATAGGGTGACGCTCATTGTACGAAATAGCAGAGTTAGAAATTCTGCCATTGGCTCTGATAATGACATTATTATCCAAAAAAGGGTTTAGGGGGTACATAAAACTCTTTTTTGACACCGTCTTCGAGTTTCGCAGAGATGCATATTCTTTGGGAAAGTACCCCTTTTGTGTGAGGGAAATTAACCGATTTTTCACGTTGAGAAATTCATTGTGACCAACTGAAAGGGAATCGAAGTCGATTTTGGGGTTTGAAGTTTTCGAGATTTTTAAGAAAAATCTTAACATATACGCGATGACTCGAATGGCTCTGTCCCATTTTGAGAAGCGATCTAAAATATCACAATCTTCTCCTAGTACGTGAAAAAGTTCAACCTTTTTTATATCGGGGGGATTTTCATCAACAATCATGGACTTTGGCCATTCTTCGGGGGTTTTCAAAAGCCATTTAGGTCCATGCCACCAGAGATCGTTGCTGAGAAGTTCCTGAGGGTTACATCCTCGTGATCCAATATCAGCTGGGTTGTCAGCGGACCGCACGTGACGCCATGAAATATTTCCCACATTTCTTATTATTTCAGCAGTTCGATTAGCTACGTATGTTTTCCACGTATAAGGAGGTTTTTCCAACCAGCCCAACACTATGGACGAATCCCACCAGAGATAAAGCTCGTGGTTGTGAATCGGTAATGATAAAACCACTTTTTTCACTAATTTGGACAGTAGAACAGCACCGCAAAGTTCGAGCCGGGGGAGACTGACTGGGTCAATTGGGGCTACTTTACCTTTTGACACTAATAAGTGAGACGATACTGAATCTTCATTTAGTGTGCGAAGGTAAATAGTTGCACAATAAGCTTTTTCGGAGGCATCGCAAAAGCCGTGCACTTGGGTTAATCGTCTGGGAGCAGAGTTAACCCATCGGGGTATTTTCAATTGAGAAATCGAATATAAATCCTCTACAAAATGGTTCCACTTTGCTAAGGTGTGGGGTTTTACACATTCATCCCAATCATTGCCTTCAAGCCACAGCTGTTGCAGCAAGATTTTGGCTGTCATTAATACTGGAGAGATCCAGCCAGCTGGGTCAAACAGTTTGGAGACTGTGGAGAGAATTTTTCTCTTGGTTATGGAATCAGTGGGTCCTGGAGCTTCAACTGTATATGGGAAACAGTCGGACAGAGCGTTCCATTGAATGCCAAGAGTTTTGGTTGCACTGGTTTCTTGGAATTTAAGAAAATCAGTATCTAGTATATCATCTTGGAGCACAGATGCTAGAATTTCAGTACAATTTGAGGTGATTTTTTGAGAGGGAATCCAGCTGATTTGAGAACAGCTATTACCTGAGACAAAGCGCTGAGAGACGATTGCAGGTCATGAGATCCTGACAATATGTCATCGACATAAGTCTCCTTTTTTAAGATATGAGAGGCTTGAGGGTATTTAGTTTCAGAGTCATTGGCCAATTGAATAAGTGTCCGAATGGCCAAATATGGGGCACAATTAACTCCGAAAGTGACCGTGTTTAATGCATAGTCTTGTATGGGACCGTTGGGATTTTTGCGGAATAAAATTCTTTGATATTGAGAGTCATCATCGTGAACGAGAATTTGGCGATACATTTTCTCAATATCACCGTTAAAAACAAATTTATAGAGGCGCCAATTTAAAATTACAGTCATTAAGTCAGCTTGCATTGTGGGGCCGATATGGAGAATATCGTTGAGTGAATTGCCTGAACTTGTTCGTTTTGAGGCATTAAAAACTACTCTCACTTTCGTGCTTTGACTCTGGGGTTTTATTACCGCGTGGTGGGGCAAATAAAAAGAGCGATAGGAGTCAGGAAAATATATTTCTTTACTTGTGGTGGGTTTCATATGGTCGAGGGTGAGATACTCATTTAAAACTTTGTGGTAGGTTTCTGACAACTCCGGTTTTGATTGCAAAGATTTTTCTGATGAAATGTATTGGGATACTGCCTGAGATCGAGAGGTGCCAAGTGTCAAATCATGTGGGAATGAAGCCTTGAAGGGAAGTTTTACCACATACCGACCATCCGAGTTACGTGTGGTCGTTTTCGAATATAGAGATTCGCAAAATTCGTCTTCTTTCGATGGTGGTCGGGTAAAAGACACTTCTTCTTGCTCCCAAAAATTTCAGTGGCCTCTATTGTAAACGCCGAGAATGTTTCAGTTGAAACTGGGCCACTTATGATCCAACCAAAGATTGTGGCTTGTGCCAAGAGGGAATTACACACATTTTTAACACCGTCCCGTAGAAGATTGGGAATTACGTTACTACCAAGAAGTAAGTCTACCTGGGCCGGAGAATGAAAATCTGGATCGGCTAGATCAAGTTTCGAAATCTCATTAAATGGGAAAGTTGTTTTTGAAACAGAGAAGCTAGGAAGCAATCGAGTTATCTTTGGAACTACTATGGCCTCTATATTTACCCTACAGTCGAACTTATGTGAAAATAGAGTAAGTTTGCACAATGAGTTTGAACTACCAACAATATTACCTCCTATACCACGAATTTGAAAATTTTTGTACTCTGTGGGAAGCATGAGTCGCTGTTGAAGCCTTTTTGAGATAAATGTCTTTTCAGAGCCTTGGTCCAGAAAAGCGCGAGCCTTGAATGTTTCACCTTGGCTTTCAATTTTCACTATAGCAGTGGGAAGTAATGTATTTTCAGCAGAGAGTCTGTTCATACACGAGAAGTGTGACGATGTCTGTGCTCGAGCCGAGGTACTTGGTTGAGTATCTAAGGTATTATTACGTGACTTATCTCCGTGGAGTGGAGCGTTTGATTTTGGGAAATGTAAAAGCGAATGATGGTTTCTTTTACAGAATGTACACGTAAATTTGCTTGAACAATCTTTTCTGAGGTGAGTGTACGAAAGACAATTAAGGCAGATATTGTTTTTTGACACAAATTCACTTCTTGATTGTGGATCAAGATTTTTGAATTGTTGACAATTTTTAAGGGGATGAGATTGTTTACATATTTTGCAGGGATATTGGGTTACACCTTCAGTATTGAATGTGTTTATTTCTGCATCTGGCTTTTTACGGTAATTGGTTTTAACGCCTTGAATGCTATTGAGACGTTCAACTACTTCGTACCTATTCGACAAAAATGAATTCATTTGGGACCATTTCGGAAGTTCCTTATGAGAAGTAAGAGATTGTTCCCACAGAGAGAGAGTTTCGTGAGGAAGCTTTGTCGAACACAAATATACTATTATAGGATCCCAATCATCGATTGGGATATTTTGGGATTTAAGGGCTGCTAAAGGGTCATTAACCGTTGACTGAATTTCTTGAAGTGCCTCACTGCTCTCAGATGTAATCTGTTTGAGGCTGAGAAGTATTTTTATTTGGTTATCAACCAAAATTCGCCGGTTCTCGTAACGAGATCTAAGTGATTCCCACGCAAGCTCAAAATTCTCGGCACACAATTTGTATTTATTCACTATACTGGCCGCTTGACCTTTAACTTTCAGCCTTAAATAGTATAGTTTCTGTACTGGGGACATTCTGGGACGGTCTATATACAGGGCAGTGAACATGTCACGAAATGCTGGCCATTCTTCATAACCTCCATAGAATAACTCTGTATCACAAGGGGGGACTTTGATACAGTCGAAGTTTTGATCCGAGGGGTTCGAATCTGGACTAACGTCGGGTGACGCGGAGGGTAGGTTTGCAGCGAGAGATTTTTGGAGATCTAAAATCTTTGCTTTGCATTTGTGAAATGCCTTAGTACATGAGGTGAATTTATTTCGAGCGGATTCTAAAAACTCTCTGTCAACGTCCTCGTCCTTTATAGTACAGAGGGCCCTGTAGGACTTTTGAGCTTGACGCCATCGTTCGCTTAGATCCTGTACAGTTACTTCCAATAATGAGTCTGTGAGTTCTTCAACGGGGGTGTTGTCGAACTCTGAGCAAAACGTGACTAAGTCATCAGAGTCGAAAATAAACTGGTCAGCCATTATGAGAGGAATCTACTCGAAATTTGTTTTAAAAAAAAAAAAATATCTTAAGGGATTAAGAAACCGTTTGTGATTTAAGCAAAGATATATTTCAAAATTTATTAATTAAAAGTATAACGCAATATATTTATACAGTATTGTGTATATTCGGGATTTATTTAACGATGTATGAAACGATGTATTTATGATTTTTTTTTTTTTTTTTTTAAATTTTAGTTGATGTGTTTTGTATGATGTGGTGTATTCACAAATGATAAAAAATTATGGACAAATTTGTGTAACTGTGATTTTATGTGTTCCGTGTATTTTGATATATATAAATTTAAAATGATGGGTGTAGAATTTTATAAAGGTGTGATTTTAGGTGTTTGTGAAATGTTGTGTATTTATGAATTGTAGAAAATTTGAACAATTGTGATTTTATGTTGTATTTTTTTTTTAACGTGGTTTTGAATTAAAAATACTTAGAGAAGGACTTTTACACATATTATTTTGTTGATTTTAAGCTTATTGGGTGTTTTAGGATTTTGCCTTTGTACAGCACCGGGATCGCGAACTTGTCGTACTTGTTCAGTTGGCTGTTGTTGTTGATTTTCGCTTCCAATTGAGTCTTAAATTTGAACTCTTGCTTAACAACGATAGAATTTTGCTCAAATATGTTTTTCCTACGATTATATTTATTGTAGTTCCGACGAGAGACAAAATAATAAAAAAAAAGGAATTTGTTATGCGTTGAATAACAATTATTTTATAGATTTATTAGGTTGGGAACCACTGAATATGTTGCGGGTGGGTTACTAATTAATGTTTTCGTAAAATTCTGGTTTGTTGTAAAATTCAATTTGGTTCCCAAGATGTGTTTCTGTCTAAACCAATATTTTTAGTTTACAATTTTATAAGGTTGTGATCCCCTATTTCATTCTATTTGTATAGTTTTGGTAATAAATGATATTGAAAACGCTACCGAGCAGAAACGACTGTAATAGGAATACGAGTGCACTTTACTTTCTTAGGTTGGGAACCTCTGTTCTATTCGTGATGAATAAATATCAGGGTATGTATTATACAAATTCAACAGAATTTTCCTTTCCCTTTTGCGTACACAAATATTTATTTATATCTTCCTATGAAAGTTATAAACAAAAACGCGAGAATGAACTTTTTTTTTTTTTTCGAGGTTGGGAAACTCTGTTTTAATCCGTTCAATATTGGAAAATATGCAGTGATTAACACAAGGTGACAAAGTACCAGGATATGTAATTTATAAATCAAAACACAAGTTTTTCAAAAAAAAAAAAGAAAGCTTAATTATTTTGTATGACGATAGTTTCGATGTATATGTGTAGTTCTTTTTCTTTTTTATAAATTTATAATTAATGATTTAAAAAAAAAAAAAATTATAATACACGTACCTTACTTGGGGTTGGGAACAGCTGGTTTATTTTAAGTTGTAGTTTTTGTTGTTTATCTTCTTCGGCTATAAATATGTACGTATTATATTTATGTTTTCTCTCTTTTTATATTTTTATGACCAAAATCAGAAACTTCCTGAAACTCTTTACTTTTAATTGAAAAATGCAGTGAAAAAGTTTTCCTGAGTTGTTCTTTTGAACGCCTTTCTTTTATTTCTAACCAAAAAAGAGTTAACCCTTTTGGAATTCATTTTGGGGTTGCGTCATGCAAAACTGTTATCGATTAGTGATTCGGAATTTTAAGATGTAATGATGTAGCTTCGAAAACTTCTTCTGGTTCTGAAATCAGCACCTGCTTCTTAATGATGGCGGTGATTGTTTGTTAACACCGTCGTTGTTATTATTAATTGTATTGACAATTTCCTACTATTTCTTCACGGCACCATTTAAATAATGCATTTACTTCCAAACACGTAAAACTCACGGTAGATTAAGAGATTAGGGTCGAAATTTATAATTATTTATTTTTATTTTCAGAGTATTTTCTGTTTAATTTACATCAACACAAGTTTTCACTAATACACTTTTTGTTCTTTCTTGTTTGTTCTGTGTGAAGTTGACACTCCTTATGATATGTGTATTAACAAACAAACACAGGGTTGTTATATTAGCAACTGGGGGTGTTGGCAATAATTAATAACTTTGGGAATTTAATAAATTTGAATTAATTAAAATTTGGGAATTTAAGGAAACTTGCTTAGTTGTAATATGTTTTTAAAGTTAAAAAATTTTACACCTTTTATAGCTTTTGTTGAAATGTGAATTTTTATGAAGAAAAACACGATGCTAATTAGCCAATATGGCTGCCTTGCACAAGATGTGCACGTTCGGTTTTTAAGAAACACACGCCGATGCTGACGAATTTTATGTTTTTTACGTTCGGTAAATGCTTTTTTTTTTCCTTTGAAGTTATATATTTCCTTGTACAAAATACACCTTTAATCAAATACACTTTTTATTTATATGTATAATTATTTTCCATATTGCCTTTTTTATTTAATTAAGTTTATGAATGTGCGTTTCGTTGCGTTACGTATTCCCGAACGAAACGTGTATCACTATTAAATTTTGAGGTTATGGGTCTTTTTCCGTATGAGTATATATAAATTAAATATATGACGACAATGTGTTAAATAAAAGTGTATCGGGAACGTTAGTAAGAATATGGCCTTTATGAAAGGGATTTACAGTGTTTTAAAATTATTATTTTGCAATGTGGTCGGTAATGTAAATCAGTGCAAATATCGGGTTGTTGATTGACGATTGATTGAAGACTATGTGTAGACTATGGTCATGGAAAAGAACGCACAACAAACTGAATTATGACGATGTTGTTCATCTGTAATTATTGTGCTGTTAATTAGCATAAACTTCTTTCAATATGTAAAGAAACGCTTTTTCCTTCTTTAACACTATTTCGGACAACGCGTTGAAACGCCACTAACCACTTTCTTTGTTTTGTGTTTAATAAAAAAAAACTTTTTATTTTGTTTTGGTTTTCTGTTTTAATTTAACACTTCTTTTTAAGTATTTATTAAAAATTTGTGATTTAATAATTTTCACTTGCCCACTCTTTGCTTTTTCACTTTTCTACTTTTTCTTTTAGCTCAAGAGATGCTTTTCAGTTTGATCATGTACGCACCTGTTGGCAAACTTTTCCAACTATTCTATTCAGCCACTCTATTCAGCTGTTCTGCAACAGAGTTGTTTTTTTCACTTGGTTGGGGAAAGTGCACAAATTGGGAATTTATAATTTGGGAATTTATTTGCAAATGGGGAAGTAATTTATTAATCTGGGAATTTCTTAATTGTACCAATTAACAACTTTGTGAATTTATTTGCAAATTCAAAACTTAAATTAAATTTCATAATTTAAAAATTTTCCATTTTCTGTTTCAGTTTTTTCGAAGGACCATGGATAAAAGTTGTGGGAGAAAATCAACTTTTTATAAGTACATACTAATGTATGTGAATTTAGGAATTATTTGGTTGGTATTACATGTACACACTAGTGTATGATCAATCGTGATAACCAAACCATTTATTTATAATATAATTTGATGAACTTATATGTATTTTATTTCAGCTTAATAATCAAGTAAATCCAAGGTAAGTTTTTAATCATCAATCCAATATGGCGTATCTCCGTTCTTCTTCGATCCGAGCTTTGGTGATAACTTCGTTGAGAGCTAGACGAGTAATAATAATAAATAACGAGTCATCTTTGCAAAAGGCTCCATTCCAAAAAATGCCGCTCAAAACGAGGATAGAAAGGAGGGGACAGAGATGCCATTTTAATTTATAAAAAATAGGGGTTTTAATCTATTACAATTTTAGAGTTATAAGTGATAATACCAGATTAGTTATTATAAGCGATGGAAATTCAAGGTTTATAATTAACAAATTCAAAAAAAATTGTAATAAGTGCTAATAAGTGCTATTACAATATTAGTTATTATTAAATATGGAAAAGAATAAAAGATTATTATAAAATGTGGTGAATGATCATGAACACATAGATTTTAACTAGTAAAACCGTTAACGGTACTATTGCTCGCCACCTTCTCTCTTTTATTTTTTAACTTGTAAAATCAATCGTTTTGGTACTTTCGTACACATAAACACCATCCGTTGTGCATATTTTAAAAAAGGTAATACATCTTGTATATACAAATAAAATAGAGATTTTATTTTCTCTTATAAAACCTTATACTATATTGTGTTTTTATTTTTTATATATTTTTTGCTACATACGCAAACATTTGATCCTTCGAGCCGGATCCTGAGGAAAAATTTGGAAAATTTTAAAAAATTATTAATTTCAACATTCCCACAGCCTTCATCTTGTCAACATCAGCAAAAACCTGCAAAAACAACCCTTAGCTTCAACTACAACAGAAAACAATAAATTAAAAATATGTGTATAGTTCAGTTTTTTTTTATGTGTGAGCTAAACAAAAACTTGAAAAGTTAAAAAGTGTATAATTAAAATTAATTTAAAAATAAAAAAAAGTTTCATCGTTATTGAAATACTATTTTTTTGCATACTTTTTGTTTTACAACCCTACGCGTTACGTTACATTACGTATATATTCGTTTATATTTTAATCGAAAGAAAGAGAAAAAGCCGTCGGGATTTAAAAAAAAAAAGTGATTAGTGCAAGTAATAATATAAATATTAATCATATCGTGTTTGTTTTAATCGAAGGAAAGAGAAAAAGCCATCAGGATAGTTCAAAAAAAGTGTTTGGTGCAAATAATAATAATTTAAACAGATTTACATTTAAACAGATATACATTACAATAAAGATTATAGCTAAATCGGTTTTTCTCCTTTGTGTTATACATATACGCTCAAGCGAACGTTTTTTCGTGTTTAAGCTGCTTAAGCTGAATAGTTTTTATTTCTCTATACGTTCACGCGTTGGTTTTTTTTTGTGTTTATGCTCAAGAGTGTGTTCATTTCGCTTCACACTAATATATACGCACACGCAGTGTGTTGGTTTGTTTTTTCTATAACATTGTTAGTCACCCTACTGTCCGTTGTAGTCGCGACATATCCGGTGTGTTTTTTATTATTTTTTTTTTTTTGTGGAAATTTTGGTTTTGCTACTAATTTGTTAAAATAATACCATATATTAAGAAAATAAAATTTTTTAAGAAAATAAAATTTTTTAATATATTTTTATATTATTAGTTTATAATATATTATTATTTTTTCGCATTTTTTTTTTTAAGTTTTTTTATATTGTTATTTAAATTAAATTAACTTATTGTAAAATAAATTCGAACCAAAAATGCCGGGAACTGCACTTGATATTTTTATTTGCGATTCGGATACGCTCATTAAATTTGAGGCAAAATTCAACGATATTCGTGAGGAGTTACATTCGGTATTTAATCTTGAAATTCGTGGAAAAGAATTGGACTTGCTTTGGGAACAAGTAAAATCGACATATTGTACTTGTTTATCATATTTAGAAAATTCGGATAGCGCGGAACCGGCGGATTTTGACGCTGCTGAATCGTAGTATGAAGCCACTTTTAACGCGTACGTTAATTGTTTATCTAGGATTAATGAACGATTACATCATTTTAAATCCAACGCGACACCGAAAGAGCAGTCTCAGTCTCCGAGTGTAAACCTCAATTCAGCTGACAACTTTTGTCATAATTTAACGCCATGCGATACCGACGTTTTTGAGGGCGATTACATTTCTTGGCCCACTTTTAGGGCTCTTTTTACAGCGGTTTATATCAATAACTCTCGACTTAGCAATATTGAGCGGCTATGCCATCTAGTTCGGAAAACTAGTGGCGAAGCTCGCGAAATTGTTTCGAAATGCCCTCTCACTAATCAAGGTTTTGATGTTGCGTGGCGCAACTTGAGGGACGCATATGATAATCCGCGTATGCTGGTTAATAACCAGTTAAAATCGCTATTTAGCCTTCCCTTTCTTGATAAGGAAACCTCGTCGGGATTAAAAACTTTACAACGCGGAATAAACGGTTGCCTTACGGCTATGTCAATTTATAATATTTCGACACACAGCTGGGATCCTATTATTGTATTTCTTTGTATTCAACGGTTACCTTCGCAAACTGTTAGTCTGTGGGAACAGAGTATAAAGGACAAATCAGCTTTGTCACTCTGGAAGGATTTGGACCTCTTTCTGACAGAAAGAGTTCAAACTTTAGATTGTTTACGTGATCTTAGGGGTTCAGAATCTGCTAAACGGCTTTCTGAACTTAAAATCAAAGCGCATCATACCAATGCTGCTTCAACTTCAAGTGCTTCTTGTGTTCTTTGTAAGAATCAAGTTCACTTTTTACGTTCTTGTCATCGATTCAAAAGTTTATCTGTTGCGGATCGATTTTCTACGGTAAAAAAGTTTCACTATTGTGTCAATTGTCTCGCAAGGACACATGAAACTAAAAATTGTAGCAGTTCGTATAATTGCTCCATTTGTAACAAGAGACATTATACTATGTTACACCGTGAATTACCATCTTCTGAAGTTTCTAGGGATACTAAGCGGTCGAATTCGGGTGTTAGTTCGGTTTCTGTTTCTCGAGTTTCAAACTTCGTACCTGCAATCGCATCATCTTCGAATGCCAATCATGCCACAGCCCCTACAAATCGTCAAGTATTTCATACAGCGCAAAGTAGGACTGTACTTTTAGGGACGGCTATGGTGAATCTTATTCATCAGGGTACTACGTTCCCAGCCCGGGCCCTTATTGACCCTGCTTCTGAAGCATCGTTCATTTCTGAACGTTTGCAAAATCGCCTGAAAATTTCGACGCATTCGACAAATGCTCAAATTTCAGTAGTTAATCAGGCAGTTACGGCAATGTCTAGAAAACTTTGTTCATTGAAAATTGGCTCCACCCTCGATTCATCCCTTGTATTGGAAACCTTGGCACTTGTTTTGCCAAATATTTCGGGTAATTTACCATCATTTACAGTCCACTCGTATTTAAAGGAAAATTTACCAAACCTTCGTTTGGCCGATATTAATTTTGATGAGAGTCGACCTGTTGATCTTTTGCTTGGCGCAGATTTATATCCAAGAATTCTGTTGGGAGAAATCCGTCGCAATATTTTGGGTTCTTTACTAGCTAAGAACACTATTTTTGGCTGGATTATTACTGGTCCAGTTGTACAACCTCAAGTTCAGGTATATTCTACGAATCTCGAATTTTCAGAGGAAGATTGCCTTAACAAGAATCTTTTGAGATTCTGGGAACTTGAGGAAACTCCTAAAAGAAAAATTCTGTCTCCATTTGACAAATTTTGTGAGGAAAATTATAAAGCGACTCTCCCATTTAAGCCTGAATTTCCTGAAAAATTTTCTTTAGGGACTTCAAGACCTGGTGTTATGGGACAATATCTTAGGACCGAATCATCTTTAGTGCGTAGACCTGAAATTAAGGAGATGTACGATGATGCGTTAGGGAATATTTGGACATAGGACATATGAGACCGGTATTACCAGATTTTTCATCTCCTATTTCTTTTTGTTATTTACCGCATCATCCGGTGGTAAAACTAGAACGTAAGACAACTAAATTGAGAGTTGTGTTCAATGCTTCAAATAGAACTTCTAATGGAATTAGTTTAAATGATTGCCTTTACGTAGGACCTACCTTACAAGCAGACTTAGTTCTACTTATTCTTAGGTGGCGTCTGTTTAAATTCGTCTTCAATTGTGATATTACTCAAATGTATAGGCAGATTCGGGTTGATCCTTCTCATACCCCTTTTCAACGAATTTTGTTTAGGGATTCTCCGACGAAGACCGTAAGGGACTATGAATTACAGACAGTGACTTTTGGCGTTAACTGCACCCCATACCTTGCCATTAGGACGTTATTACAACTCGCGGACGATTCTGAGGCTGAGTTCCCTCTCGCAGCACATATTCTACGAAAGTGCATGTACGTTGACGACGTTTTGACAGGGACTCATGACATTTCGACTGCATTAATGGCTCGTGATCAACTCGTCGCTGCTTTGGCCTCTGCTAAGTTTCAGCTAAGAAAATGGACTTCAAACGAACGGAGTATTTTGAAAGACATACCTTTGGACCATTTAGTTGACGCTAAATTATTGACCTTTATAGAATCGAGTACTTCAAAGACTTTAGGAATTCAGTGGAACGCTCAGTTGGACTCGTTTTATTTTAGTGTGACTCCTATTTCATTAAAATCTGGGTATACTAAGAGGGAAGTCTTATCGACTATCGCGGAATTGTTTGATCCTGTAGGTTTGTTAGGTCCTGTCATTGTGGTTGCTAAAATTATCATGCAAAAAATTTGGCTTGATAATATAAATTGGGATGATATGCTTCCAATATCGACGGAAGATGAATGGAAAAGATTTGTTACTTCTTATCATGAGGTAAATACTATTCGTATTCCAAGATGGGTTAATTATTCGCCGGGAAATTCTGTTGAGCTTCATGTTTTTCTGATGCCTCGGAAAAGGCATACGCGGGGGTGATTTGTATTCGAATTCAGGCCTCTAACGGCGAAATTCATACTCACCTACTTTCATCGAAAACCAAAGTAGCCCCCATCAAATCAATTTCTTTACCTCGCTTAGAGCTGTGCGGGGCGGTGTTAGCCTCTGAACTTTTGAAGACGGTAATAAGTGAAATTGATATTAAAACTGATCAAATTTACTGTTGGACTGCTTCGACGATAGTCCTTTCTTGGTTAAGGAAAACGCCGTGTTCCTGGACCACATTTGTAGCGACCAACTTTTTTCTCGCCGATGGAAAGAAGAATATTTAATGACGTTAAATAAGCGCTACAAATGGAAATATCCGGAACGCGATCTACAGGAAAACGACTTAGTCGTTATCAAGCATGAAAATCTACCTCCGACATCGTGGCGTTTAGGCCGGGTCAAAAAAGTTTATCCGGGAAGTGACGGTCGCGTAAGGGACGCGGATATTCGTACTGCTAATGGGGTTGTAAAACGACCAATAACCAAACTGGTCATTTTGACCGAATAATTTACACTTTTTCTTCGATATTTCCTTTAAATTTTTTATTGTTTCATAGAAATATGGAATCTCTCCCTAACTTTTTTGACGATGCTCTGTTCGATTATGAGGATGCTATGGAGATTTCGGAACCTAAAACTTCTCCCGCAGCCGTTCCTAGTCCAGCAGTGACACCAACAACGACAATCGTTCCAGTGGTAAATCCGCCATTGGAAGCAACGCCCGCTGTTGAAACTGTCCATGCTGAGACAGTTGCATCATCGCCCGTCGTGGTGACTACGAAAGCCTCGGGTTCGAAGCCACTGTCTACCTCGGCTCCGATTAAACCGCCATCGTCCCCTCTATGTAGACTCTGCGAACGACGTCACCCTCTGCGCTTCTGTCATTTGTTTCGGGATATGAGTTATGAGCGCCGCCTTCGTATGGTGATACTTTATCGATACGGTTCGAAGTGCTTGGCCCATTCTCATATGGCAAAATTGTGTCCTAGCACGTCAAAGTGCCGGGTCTGCCAGGGTGACCACAATACTTTGTTGCATGCGAATTCAAGGTCACGTAGTTCTGACCACCAGAATCATGCAAAACGTGAGTCTCGTCCATTGTCGTCCGTTTCTAAAGTTCAATCCTTGCATGTCCTTAATTTGTCGCCTACGCTTCAAGTTAAATTAAATATACCCGGAAAGGCCATTCCGGTACGCGCAGTGCTCGACTCTTGCTGTAGTGCAAGCTACATCTGCGAAACGTTGGTTCACCAAATACGGTTGCCAGTTTCAAAGATGGACAACGATTGGTTTTGTCGGTTAACGATTACGTCGATATACGACTCGACTCAAAAAATTACGATAACCGCTAGAGTCACGAAGATGTTAGGGATTAGAACTCCTTTTGAGTCAATTCCAGACGCGATCAGAGAGTATTTCGCTGGGTTCCAACTTGCGGACCCCACCTTTAATCATTCCGGGCGGGTCGCGTTAGTTTTAGGCCCAGAAATTAATCCACAGGTGATCAAAAATCGGATACAGGCGAGCCCGGGACTTCCAATGGCGCAAAACACCATTTTTGGGTGGGTCATATCTGGCCCATCCCCATTGTAGAGTCCTTACTGGCTCATATGTTGAGTCCTTACTGGCTCAAATTGTAGAGTCCCTACTGGCTCATACTTATTTATAATCAATTTTCCATTGGGGTGCCTACTTGCCTATGGAAAATTGTTACGTCGAGGTCCCTACTGGCCAATTTAACTTTAAGTGTTTAAAAAGCAAAAAAAAAAATTTAATAAATTGAATTCAAGCTCACATTTTTAAACTGAACAATGCCTTATTTTAAGATATTTAAGTTATTTGTTAAAGTATTATTGTTGCAACACACCTTGATGTTGCAAGGTGGCCGGCAATGTTTAAGTACAATTTAATATTTTCTTTGTACTTTTCCGCCTTTGAGTCAATTAGCCATTTTTGGGTTAATTCTGGGTTAAAATCTATGAAACTCCTTTTTTTATACATCGTTGAAAGGAGTGTTTACATAGATTTTAACTAGTAAAACCGTTAACGGTACTTAGATATTGCTCGCCACCTTCTCTCTTTTATTTTTTAACTTGTAAAATCAATCGTTTTGGTACCTTCGTACACATAAACACCATCCGTTGTGCATATTTTAAAAAAGGTAATACATCTTGTATATACAAATAAATAGAGATTTTATTTTCTCTTCTTATAAAACCTTATACTGTATTGTGTTTTTATTTTTTATATATTTTTTGCTACATACGCAAACAATAATACTCGAATTTTTGACAGGTTATATTACAAAGTGTGAATGGAAAATTTAAAAGGTGCAATTTTGTATTTATAGTAATGCTTTAGTAATGATAAACAATTTTTAAAAATTATATGTAATCGCAATCAGATATTTTGTAGGTAAAGCAGAATAAAAATTTTATATAACTATGTAGAACTGTTTTGAAAGCAAAAACTCATTGCTTCTTCTTTACTCAGCTCTGTGTATACTTTTAACATTGTTGTGTTTGATATGTAATTGAAAATGTTGACATTCATGTTAAAATAGAAATAACTATTGCAAAGCTAAATCGAACAAAAATTGTGGCGCCATCTACTGTGGCATAGTCACACTGAGCAAAATGAAATGAGACTCTGTTTGTTAATGTAAAATAAATGTATTTTCCGATTATTTCTAACATGCGGTTATTATTATTTCTAACATGCGGTTATTATATATATATATTATTTTATTATTTAATATATGTATGTAGAGAGTCACGCTTTCCGAAATATTTTTGTTCCCGGGAATCGGGAACAAAAATATTATTTTCTCGGGAAACCCGGGAAAATATAAAGAATTTGGAATTATGAGTGAAATGGGAAGTAGGAGTGAAAATTTCTAAAAAGTGTTGCAAAATAATGGAAAAGTAAATTTTTTTTTTTCAAAACACAAATATTTTTAATTCATAAAATAATAATAAGGAAATTAATAATAATATAAATAAATTCATTTGAAAGAAACAAACATAACATGTACATGAAATATGAACAACTATTTCATTATAAATAAAAAACGTAACATAAAAAAAATATTTCAGTATAAATTAACATATAATAGTTCATTTCAAATTCATTTCGATATATTTATTTTATTTTTTATTTATAAATGAAAGGCAGTTCATAGAGCAATCGCTCAGATTTAATCTTTTTTTTTTGTGCAAAAATTGGATGACGCTGAGAATACCCTTTCACTCTCAATTGAAGTGGGCTGTATGGTCATTAAAGCATCCAATAATTTCTTCAGATTTTTTGTTATATTCCCTGTATTCTCGTACAACTGAAATTTCTTTTGTAGATATGTTGCCTGATTAGGTGGCGATTTTGTACTCTTTTTTTTTATTGTAAGTGCTGCATTTATAGCACCAGCCAATTTTTCATTCAAATCAGAACCAAAAATTGGTTCTTCCCAGATCTTGATTTCTTCTTTCTTTAACCCGGACAGACAAAGCTTCAAACAATTCTCTTGATATATTTTCATCATTTGCAATCAAAGAATCAAATAAAAATTTCAGAATCGCATCTGCTGTAACTAAATTTGCATCACGTCTGTCCAATGCTTCAACAGCTATTTTAATTGGGTTAAGTGCTTTTAATATATTTGATAATATTGGAATATCATTATCGTTTAATAATGTTAGGGAACCCAAATCAAATTAATGCCTTTCGAACTGATTCAACAATTTTTAGAAATCTTTCAACCATGGTGATAATGCTATTCCATCTGGTTTTGCAAACCAAAAGTAAACTTAATTCTACACCGTGCTTTTCCCTAACATATTCTTGTAAAATTGAATTTTTTTTCGGTGAAGTTTTAAAAAACTTAACAATTTTTCTAACCATTTGCAATGCAGCATTAATATCATCTCGTTCACATCGTTGGGTTACAGCATTATTAGATTCTTCATCACCATCAGATTCTGAAAAATCTTCCGTAGTCGAACTATATTCACTGATATCACTTTGGTTAGCAACATTATAATTTTCAATTTATTTATAAATTACATCTACAACATCTAAATGTATGCCATGATTGTAACATAATTGATGAATATATTCAGATAAGCGTCCAAATTTTACCATGACGGCAGCGCCATCGGTGGTTGATGCGACCACATCTGATAAATTTACACTAAATTCTGATAGCTTTGAATTTACCAGTTCAATTGTTTTATCAGCTGTACAGCTTCCTTCAATTTTCACTAATCCTAAGTTTATATATTTTTGATTAAAATTAATGTTTACATTTAAGTAGCAGCGGTTGCGTAAACTCGTCCATTCATCTAATGTAAGGTTAAATTTTCCAAATGTATCTTTATATGATTTAATTTTTTCTGCTACCTCACATTTTGTCAACGCATAAAAATCATGTATTAATTTCATTACATTACTTTTACCTTTTGGTAAATTATATTGCCTTTCATTGAGTGCTTGGCGAATAAATTCGCTTTTGGCTATTCCATGAATTGAAAATCCATCAACGGTCGCAAGTCTTGCCACTATTTCTGCCATAGACTGCCTTTTAGTAAAAAATGATATTAGAGGTTGAATTTTTACTACTTTGCTTGAACCAGCAACTTGTTCTTCATTTGCATTTCGTTTCGACAAATTGATTTTATGAATATGTTGCAAATGTCTTATTAAACCACTAGTTGACGACCCTTCGCCCTTTCCCGGGCGGGAATTCCCGAAAAAGACTCTCTATATGTATGTATATATATGTAAATATTATACACAAAAAATACAACACCAAAATACTACAAAATCACAATCAATGTATGTACGAATTAAATTCTAATAAAATAAAACGCGTACCGTTTGAGTAGTTGTAAGAAACTGATTTTATTTTAATATAAAAAATCCTTAAGAGCTAACTATACTAATTTAAAACTAACCTAGAAGTAATAACCTCTACCTGCTAAACATTTAAACATGTGATAAGACGCTCTATTCATCAGCGCACAAGCATCCCTTTAAAGGGTCATAAAACATAAAGATATGTTCTAACTAATTGTATTTTCTACCTATCACATGCGGAAAAACACCACAAGATTTCTTCTTAAGCTAATTAGAGATAAAAATAACGTAAACATATGTTAAATACATATTTTAACTGATTATTCCAAGAAGGTTCAAAAATACCATAAAACCAGGAATACAAGGGAAAATACAATGTAGATATAAATTAATTAGATATAAATTATAAATATACTTATGTATATAAATATGTATACTCATGTTCACGTTTGAACATTTTGCCGGGCGCACACTGGAACAGGAGTAGAAAAGTCTATTTTAACTACCGTTTCCTTAGAATTGCAACATTTATACTTCATATAAATGCAGAATGCTATTATTAAACAAATGATACATAACAGTAATGAAACATGCCCAGAAACAGTATGGAATTGTAAGCTTTTAAGGTTGACATGCGTTGCTCTTAATACTTCGACTTCCTTCCTTAAATGGTTGATGTCTTTCGTGTTATTCATAATTGTCACGTCAAATGGTTTTACCATTCTTGCTGCCATTATCTGCATCTCTTGACCCCAGGATGATGTCTGAATTGAAGACTTGACTTTAGATTTATATAGTTGAGAGGATGTAGCTTCACCCCTTCATACGTGGCTGTACATCCTGGTGATAGGCTTAGGATCCCCTTCAGAGGTAAAGTCACCCAACTCCGATTGCCTTGACCGCAATCCACTGTGAGTACAAAGTTGTTAAAAACGGCAAACACCCACTT
The DNA here is from genome assembly GCA_963682025.1 of Cordilura impudica. NCBI lineage: Eukaryota > Metazoa > Arthropoda > Insecta > Diptera > Scathophagidae > Cordilura > Cordilura impudica. The sequence continues at coordinate 211,301,780 of OY821517.1, read as the reverse complement.
ATTTTCGGTTGATAGTGACTTCCAAAGGCTTCTCGTTTCTATAGCTTCAAAACTGCATTCAGCGTACATAGATTGCTTTAGGGCTGACACTTCACATGAACGGCATATTTCCGATACAATTAAACTGACCTCTTAAATTCTTCTCACAAGCGTTTAATTGTGTTTGAGACATCAAGAAATACATGTTTGTTACAAAGTTGTATACCATTAATTCGTTTTCAATCATTGGCATCATAGTGATGTTTTTACTTCCTACTGGGAGCTTAATAATTTTGTAAACCTCAGAGCTATGTTCTTGAAATAATGGTATTTCCAACTGAATTACTAATCGAGAATCCATGATGATTCCCTTCGCCGCCATTGTGTTGTAAACCTCTTTTAGCTCTGTTCCAGATGCCTTTCCAGGAAGAACTAAATTATTTGGCAGTAGCTTCTCGATTTTTAAAACTTGTTCATGAAGTTGAGATGGCCTTAATAGATCAGGATTCACATGCCGGTGATTTATGTCTATTAATAAACTAATTATTGAAGATTGGATTTTACTACTTTCGTCGATCATCAGATTTAATTGTGTAGACATAATTTGAAACATTAACGTCAACCGCTCATTATTTTTTGCATTTGCAAGTTCCTCGTAGAATAGCTTGAGTTGCCTATACATATTATTGAAATTCCCGTTAACATCATCTGTAGTCTTTTTCAGCAAGTTCAGAGTCGAGTCCACTATAGATGTCTGTTTATTTATTAAGTGGTTTAGGTTTTGTTGGTTCTCGAACAAACTTCTCATATTATCTTCCATTTTGTCCCGATCATCAGCATCCATCATACCAAATAGCATGTGGTATAGCGATCCTACAAAAAAGGAGCTCTCTTCTTACGTGGTTTATTTATTAGAAGATCATTACTCGTTGTTAGAACATTTTTTCTTTTTTCCATTGATGATATTACCATTTCACAGCCTTCCTTGTAAAACCCAAGATTTGGACATTCGTTTTTAATTTTTGCCACCAACTTCTGTATTCGATCTATTTCGTTTTGGTACAATGTAAGATCGTAATAAATTACTAAGTTCCATTTCAAATCGATCATATTTATTTGCCATATGTTATCAATATACAATGACGTGTTTGAAGATAGCTCTTTAATTGATACAAGTTTATTGGCTGGTAATGTTGCAGCCTTCACCTGCTTCATAATAACTAAATTCAACAGTATGAACCCAAGTTATATTCTTCTTTTGAACGTTTAATCTTAGTCAGAAATCCTTTTATTGGTAGCGTCCTCTCCTCTTCTTCTGCCTCAGACGTCACTAGCGGACAAACCTTGTGTATGGGTCGCTTGAGGATACTATTTTGAAGTTTAAGTGTTACAACTCTTACTTTACCATCTCGTCATTCATGAAGTTCTATAATCTTCCCAAGTGGCCAGCTCGTCGGTTGTGTCTTCTCGTCTTTTAATATGACAATCGCTCTTTCTTTCAAATTATTTTCGGGATGTTTCCATTTTTGATGTTGTTGCAATGTTGCCAAATATTCGTTTTTCCAACGTGTCCGGAAACCATTCTTCAATTGCTGTATCATTTCCATCGATCTAAAGATGTTATGTGTGAGCAATTTACATCTTCAGGACAGTCGTTAATAAGCCTTCCGATGAGAAAATGCCCAGGAGTTAACACATCGATTGTGTCTATGCTCTCATTATTAATTCCAATTAGAGGTCTTGAATTTAATACGGCTTCAATTTGATTTAGCAGAGTAGACATTTCCTCGTATGTAAGCTTTGTGTCTCCCATTAGACGTTTTAGATGATATTTGACAGATTTTACGCCAGCTTCCCATATTCCTCCAAAGTGAGGAGCTGCCGGGGGAATGAAGTGCCACTTTATTTTTTGCGATGCTAACATTGGTATTATTGATTCATTGTTTTTGATGGCAGCTTTGAAGTCAGCATCCAGTTTCTTATGTGCACCAACAATATTAGTACCATTATCAGAATAGATATCACTACTGATACCTCTACGTGCAAAAAATCGTTTAAGTGCTGCTGTAAACGCTTCTGCCGTCAGATCGCTTACTGCTTCCAAGTGTATTGCCTTGGTGGTCATGCAAATAAATACAGCAATATATCCTTAAAATGACTTCTGACCTCTCCCTTTTGAGCATCTCATTTGGATTGGTCCGGCATAGTCTCTACCAGTGTGCAAAAATGGTGGTGACTCCATTACCCGACCTTCTGGAAGATTTCCCATTAATTGTTTGGATGTTTCATGGCGAAATCTGATGCACTTTGGGCAGCTTCGAATATATTTTTTAATAGCGTTTTACATCTTGCGAATCCAATATCTTCGCCTGACTGTTGATTCAACTAATCTGTTGCCACCATGTAGAGTTGAATTTTGAGCACCTTGAACAATTATTGATGATAGATGTGATTTTTGTAAAATCATAGGATGTTTCTCGTTGTATGACAAATTTGAGTTTTCCAGTCTACCACTTACTCGAAGAACCCCACCTTTATCTATGAATGGGTACAAACTCACAATTTTGCATTTTTTATTAACCGTTTCATTTCGTTTTAGATCCATTAGCTCTTGATGAAATTCTATTTCTTGATGACGAATTATAATAAGTTCTTCTGCATGTTCCAACTCCGATACAGTAAGATATGGCAGAACATTTGTTTTAGTTTGAATTCTGCTTATAAACCGCAGAACATACGTTAATACCCTTTGAAGTTTTGCGAAATTTGAATACTTATTTGTCATGTTGTCCAAAAAGTGTTCCTTTGTAACTGAAGTAACTGTAGTGATTATGTTAACGGCAGCAGTAATTTCTTCTTTTTTAGTCCAAAATTGAGCTGGTTTCGGTAACCATGTCGGTCCATTCCACCACAACGCAAGATCTTTAAATTTTCGAGAACAAATGCCTCGAGATGCAGCATCCGCAGGATTATCTTTGCTGCTCACATGATTCCATATTGCCTTAGGAATGAGATTTGTTATTTCGCTTACTCGATTTCTGACAAATTTATCTTTGTTGCTTTTATTATTTATCCAACTCAATGCAATAGTGGAATCACTCCAGACATAAATAGATTGTTTATGATGGATAATATCAGCTACCTTACGCATAAGCTTGGCTAACAAATGCGCTGCACATAGTTCCAGTTTTGGTAATGTCTTCCTATTCTTAATTGGATTTACCTTTGTTTTAGATGTTAGAAGAATTACTGAAGTATTTATTTTAACATAAATAACAGCTGCATATGATTTCTCTGATGCATCTGCAAACCCATGTAGCTCCAGTTGTGAATCGCCTTTTGTTTGAATCCACCTTGGAACTCGAATATGTTGAAGTTCTGATAAATATTTTGTGAATTCGTACCATTCTTTTTTATGTCCTTCAGATAATACATCATCCCATTTTGATTGTGACAACCACAGCTTCTGAATAAATAGCTTGGCTACTACTGTAACTGGTGATAACCAGCCTAACGGATCAAAAATTCTGGCCACTTCTGATAGAGCATGTCTTTTTGTAAGCTCCTTATTTGAGAAGTTTATTTTAAACTCAAATTGATCCATGATTGGATCCCATTGCAGTCCTAAAGCCATCATCGAGTCACCATCTTCAAATTGAATTATAGAATTTTCTGTGATGGCTTCAACATTTTCAATTATTTTCTTTTCATTGGATAACCACTTTCTCAAGTTAAAACCATATGTTGATAGATGTTTTGATACTTTCTGCTGAATAAATTTACATTGTTCAATTATGTCCGCTCCACTTAACAAATCATCCATGTAGAAATCTTCTTTGATGATATTTTTTATGTATTGCTTAGGACAATTATAAAGATAAAGAAGAGTGATCTTACAGCTAGAAATGGAGCAGAAGCTGTTCCGTACGTTACCGTATTAAGCTTGTATTCTTTAATAGATTCTTTTTTATTTTCTCTCCATAAAATATGTTGATAGTTCTGATCTTCTTTTGCTAGTTTCACCTGACGGTACATTTTTTCCACGTCAGCAGTTACCACATATCTCCATAATCTGCATTTAAAAATGATGTCGTATATATCTTTTTGTAGCTTTGGCCCAGTATACATTATATCGTTAAGGCTTCTTCCATTTGTGGTTTTTGCTGATGCATCAAATACAACTCGTAGTTTTGTTGTAAGACTGTTTTCACGTATGACTGGATGATAAGGTAAATAATATTTCCCGCTGTTTTCTGGAACCAGCTGCATGTGACCCAGTTGAATATAATCTCGCATAAATTTTATGTATTCATCTTTTTTCTTCTTATCAATTTCCAGTTTTCTTTCACTGGATAAAAATCTAGCTACTGCTTGTTTTTAGACTAAAATTTTTCTTTCTGCATCCACTTTCGTTGTATTGTTGAACAAGTCAAGGCAAATTTTATCATCTGCATATTCTTCTGCGTTTGATGATACTTCTTCAAGCTCCCAAAATCGTTCTAAATTTGTTGTAGCTGACAAAACTTTAGATGCTTTGGGTTGTTTTTTAATGATGCCAGAAAGAATCCAACCAAGTTTGGTTGATTGAGCTAAAATTCCATCCCTTTTTGTATACCTTCTTCAATTATGTTGGTAAAGATGTCACTGCCGATAACCATGTCTATTCGGTCAGATTTATTTAGCAACGAATCTACCAAGACAAATTTATCTCATTCGTGAACATTGAAATTAAATGATTGGTCGGGCTGAGCACTTGTTAATGTTGACAATACTAGCGCATATGTTTCAATTGCATGGCAGCTTAGGAACCGTGGTTTTATAACTATTTTGATTTTGTTTTTTGCTACTCCTACTACGGCTCCTCCCAATCCGTGTATTTCGCTCTTACATCTTATCTTAGGAAGTCCTAGTATTTGTGATGCTTCCTCTGATATTGTTGATACTTGAGAGCCTTGCTCAATAAGTGCTCTTAGCGTTATATATTCACCTTGTGACGATTTTACCTTAATTTGAGCCGTAGCTAGAAAAACATTTGTGGTTGAATTGGTACTCATTACCACTGGTGGTTTTTCTGTGGGTAAGTGTATTGTTGAATTGTGTCTCTTACCGCAATGCTCACATCTGCTTTTACTGTAGCATTTTTTATCCAATTTGTGATTGAAACAAACAAAGCATACTTTGGATTTTCGAGCCCATCTTAGTCTTCCTTCTACTGGTAGTGATAAAAATTTCTTACAATTTTTAGCTTTATGTTCATCTCCATTGCAATAGAAACAATATGATTTTTCAGAAAATAACACTGTTGTTCGATGCTGTGGATGATACCTTTGGCTGTTGTTCGTCTTTTTACTTAAAGACGCATCTAAAGCTTGATACTGTAGCTCAAAAAATTGCATGACGTCATCTAAAATTTGTACTTCTTTTGATTTTCGTGTTGCTTGCTCGTAGAGTAGTAGACCTTCTTTGTCAAATTTTCTTATAATTATCCTAGCGAGTATTGGATCAGCATCTTCTAATCTGTAGCCTGCTGATTTAAGTGCTTGAATACTTTCATTTGTTGTATCCAGCAAATTCTTCAGACTTCCGGCTGACATACTATTTGCAGTTGGTTGATCTAATATTCTATCAATTTATTTAGTAGACAATATTCTTTTGTTTCCATATCGATTGCATAGCATTTCCCAAGCTGCTTCGTAATTGCAGTCTGTCACCTTTAAGCTTTGTATTACCTTTAATGCCTCTCCTTTTACGCTTCCCTTTAAACGTACAAATTTTTCTACCGGAGCAATTCTGGAATTTTCATGAATTAATCTTTTGAATAAATCATGAAATGAAGCCCATCCTTCAATTTCTCCATTAAAACATTAACTTTAATATTTTCTAAAGCTACTGCTTTTTCTTCTTTCACCACCGTCATTTGTTTTAATATTTTGGTTAAGTCATACGAGCACTGCTTTTCAATATCCTCGAATTCTTCATCAATTTCTTCTGTTACCGCAAAATCAAATAGCAATTTATCACGAATTTCATTGATGTCTCTCATCATCTTTTCCCATGTATTCTTTGTGTTCTCCATTACTAGAATATTATTACTCTCACAACCTTCTGTAAGACTATCTCCCAGTCTTTGAATTTCACGGCGATAGTGCATGAGTATTGCACTTCTTTTCTTGTCATCTTCTTTATTCTGTCTCTGTGAGGTTGTTGCTTCCATTTCTGAAGCCATTCCCTGATGATGAGGGTTTATATTTATCTGCTCTTGTGCAGCTTGTTGCAGCGCAGACTGTTGTTTTTCCATTTTCGTCATGAAAATGTTAAACGTCTGCTCCACTTTAGCCATGCGTTCTTGCCATGGTTCAACCTCACCTTGCTTTTGAGGTATAGCTGCTTCTAATTTCAGAGCATCTTCTATTTGTGTTTGGAGTTTTGAGGTTTGTTGTAACTGGTTTTCCAACAAATTAAGAGCGTCTTTTATTATCGATAGTACTTTATCAAAATAATTATTTTTAATATAGTCCTCAGATGTAACTCCAAGGCCACGCAGTTTAGAGTCATTGCTCTTAAGCTCGTTCTCTACTTTATTTAAACCCTCTTCTATAGCTTTTAGCGATGCTGTCCTTACGTCTCTCTTTCTAATTTAGAGAGACTGATATTTGTGCCATTTTTTCCTGTTCTTCTACAACAACAGCTAAATTATATATATATATTTTATTTGGCACACAATCTCTGTTCTAGCCGAGATTGACGCTTTCAACACCTTTTCCAAAAATTTTAATTTTAATATTTACAGTCTCTGTTTTCAGCCGAGATTTACGCTTTGCTACACTTTTTCCAAACACTTTATTTAATGTTAATGCTTACAATCTCTGTTTTCAGCCGAGATTGACGCTTTTCTGGTTTCTTTTTTAAGTTCGAAGGACCAAATGTACGAATTAAATTCTAATAAAATAAAACGCGTACCGTTTGAGTAGTTGTAAGATACTGATTTTATTTTAATATAAAAAATCCTTAAGAGCTAACTATACTAATTTAAAACTAACCTAGAACTAATAACCTCTACCTGCTAAACATTTAAACATGTGATAAGACGCTCTATTCATCAGCGCACAAGCATCCCTTTAAGGGGTCATAAAACATAAAGATATGTTCTAACTAATAGTATTTTCTACTTATCACATGCGGAAAAACACCACAAGATTTCCTCTTAAGCTAATTAGAGATAAAAATAACGTAAAATATGTTAAATACATATTTTAACTGATTATTCCAAGAAGGTTCAAAAATACCATAAAACCAGGAATACAAGGGAAAATACAATGTAGATATAAATTAATTAGATATAAATTATATATATACTAATGTATATAAATATGTATACTCATGTTCACCTTTGAACAATGTATTTTATATTACCTTTTTAGCTAATAAATAAATAAATATTACAAAAACCATACGTTTTTCCATTATTCTTTTACAAATATAACCATAAGTTTGGTATATTTACTTTTTGTTGTGTTTACAATATAAAGTTATATGCACATTTTTGGGGAAATGGTTAACATATGTTATTGTTAGTATTATTTTAATAATATTTATGCTCTATAATTAACAAACTTCCGTTTTTATATGCGCATTTTAAGAAATAAGTCATAATAATTCATTTAACAAGTTAAAACTTAAATTGCAATTTTACAGTAATACAGTAAATTTGCATTACATTTTTAACAGGGTTAGTGGCAGCAAGCAATAACGACAGAACTAACTTAAGGCATATTTAAGCACACGTAACAGTAACGTAACGTGTCAGCTATTATTTGTTACATGAAAAGCATTGGGACGTTCCGGTTACGTTCAGTAATGTTCTAAATGATTCTCATGTTACTAACCAAGGACTGTATCAAGGACTGTATATAATGAGGATGTGCAAAACGGTAATGGAACGGTGTAACAAGAAGTGTGTATCTAATGCAACATTGTTGATGAATAAATAAAAATAAACATCAACATTGTTGATGAATAAAAATAAACATGTATATACATATATATTAAATTTTTTTATTCACCAATAATGTTGAAAATGTAATATTGTAAAAATAAATATGTATAGAATTTTATATGAAATTAAATAAATAAATGATTATATTTATTAGTTGTTATTCATATGTTAAGAATTTGTTGTTTTCAATATGTTTAAAGGAAAATAAAAGAAAATTTAAAAAAAAAAAAAATGCGATATTTGTAATTTAATTGGAATTCGAACATAAGCGAAAAAGATCAGGAGCCAGCGCTCTACGCACTCGAACACCAATATGTTGCTCGGGAGTTTTGCTGGAACTCTAGTTATAACATTTTTGTTGATTTTTTATTGCATATACATAAATGTTTCTGTAGGTAAAAAAATTATAGGCAGATCGTTCTACAGAGAATATTGTGCTGAGAACATTCTAGTGAGAACGTTTATACGTTTAAAATTTCATCCCAACAAACGATGCCAGTAGTGAAATGCGAATGAAATCAAGGACTGTATATAATGAGGATGTGCAAAACGGTAATGGAACGGTGTAACAAGAAGTGTGTATCTAATGCAACATTGTTGATGAATAAATAAAAATAAACATCAACATTGTTGATGAATAAAAATAAACATGTATATATATATTAAATTTTTTTATTCACCAATAATGTTGAAAATGTAATATTGTAAAAATAAATATGTATAGAATTTTATATGAAATTAAATAAATAAATGATTATATTTATTAGTTGTTATTCATATGTTAAGAATTTGTTGTTTTCAATATGTTTAAAGGAAAATAAAAGAAAATTTAAAAAAAAAAAATGCGATATTTGTAATTTAATTGGAATTCGAACATAAGCGAAAAAGATCAGGAGCCAGCGCTCTACGCACTCGAACACCAATATGTTGCTCGGGAGTTTTGCTGGAACTCTAGTTATAACATTTTTGTTGATTTTTTATTGCATATACATAAATGTTTCTGTAGGTAAAAAAATTATAGGCAGATCGTTCTACAGAGAATATTGTGCTGAGAACATTCTAGTGAGAACGTTTATACGTTTAAAATTTCATCCCAACAAACGATGCCAGTAGTAAAATGCAAATGAAATGTAGAAAAAGTTATTCATACAAACTGCTCTTACATTATTTTGCTTTGTTGGGATATTTTGAATGTAGTAACAGACAACAAAATCGAACTTATTTCAGCAAGCAGTGAACTTAATTGAGAAATGAAAACTGCAATACATGTACAGTCCTATCCACTTGAATAGCACACCTTAACGTATATATATTAAATGCTTAAAGCATGCGCTATTTAAGTGGGCAGGATTGTATGTTTATATCATTTCTACCACCGTGTAACATTTCTACAATTACAATATTAATATGTTTTTTGAATGAAAAAAAGAAACATTGTTATATTTTTTGATTTTGTACAAAAATGAAATTATTCATTTGTTTTTATTATGTATCTAATGATATGCATGAAATTTTCACAATTATTATAAAAGTGTTTTCACTATAACTAACTATATAAATGTAAAGGAAAAAAAATTTTTTTTTTTTTTGGTTGTTACATACATTTTATAAATATTTGAAGAATATGTGATATTTTTGAAATTTACAAATGAATATTTGAAGGCAATATGAAATGTTATTATAATATATATTTTTTATAAATAAGTATATAATTTAAGTTTGTAATTAATATATAACATTTGAATATAAATATACACATAAATATGTATTGTGAATATATTTGATGGATGTAATGAAGAAAGGAATTTATATTATATATATACATATATATGTATATAAATATGAAATTTACAGATGAAATTTTTTAAATTTAATAATATATAATTTTTTTAGTTACACAACCAATTTATATATATGTATTCGATACATTTAGTAGCTGCAATGAAAAAATTAAATCATATTATATAATATCGACGGCTCCATTCTAAAACATGCTAAGTGAAAAAATCTAGTTTTGAGATAAACGCCTTCAAAGTTTTTTGTTGATATCTCGAAAACGGTAAGAGATAGAACCTTGAGGATTTTTGCGTTCATATTATAATTGCAACAGAATTCTTAAGTATATTTGAACTTTATAAATTTGTTGTAGATCATACTTAAAAGTGACTTAAAATACTTTAGCATGTACACAAACCTATTACCTAGTCGTCTAAGTGGACTTAGCATCTTTTTGGTGGTCCTTTCTCACTTACATTGGTCATCTAAGTACAGATAGCATGTTTTAGTTTGGAAAAAATTTAAAATTTTAATTTTTTTTTTACTTCTTAGAACGAAAATTGTTTTAAAATACTTAAATTAATAAAACAAATACTGAAATTTTTTTCTTTTTTTTATTAAAAAAAAAAAAAAATAATATTAATTCAGTTCATATACAAAAATCATAAAATATTTTTTTCAATGGAAAACAAAAAAGTTAAAGTAACAACTTTTAATCATCACATTCTGAGTTGACTACACATTCGTTTCCAGCAAAGCTTTTGAGGTTTCGGTAGAAGTTTTGGTAAAACTTTGGAATTAGATTTTGGTCGCATAAATATAGCAGATCCTTATGTTCTGCTTCTGTTATTGGAAGAGTTGATGAATATGCTCTGGGTATGTCTTGAGGAATCGAATTTGTCTTTCTACGCCTTTTAGTTTCGTCATAAAGCGTAATTTCTTTAAAATCTTCATCGAATTGATATTTGTAAGATAATTTATAATTGTCTTCTTTATACACTCTAATTTCTCTGATTTTGCATACACTTATTTTTTCATTTTTTGTATTTTTTGACCAATTCAAAGCAGAAACAAATTCCTTGAAGTCTAAAAAATCTTCATTTTCCATTTCAATTACGTTATATATGGGTTCATTCTTCTTTGAATTTCTTATTAAAGAGAACCATTCATATGGTGCATATATACGTTTGTTTTTCTTGGATTTTTCTATAAGAGCATGCACACTATCACCTTCATTCTGAGTATGACCTTTTTCGAGGAACTTGTGACTTACGTCAATATTCAGTTTAAGAGAAACCCATACGTACAATGAAAAAACAATCTTGTTTTTATTTTGTCCGCCGCAATTATTGGACCAAAAATTAAATTTAGTGATACCTCTATTTTTGTTTTCAGTTTCTATAAACTGGTATAGACAGGTTGCAACTTCTGTAGCACCTTTCTTTGCAGTAGATTCATCCCATACAAAACATGACGCTTGTTTCGAGCTGAGTTCAAATATGGTAAAATTATAAGCATGTAGCTTCCTCTTATAATAAAATGTGCTCACTTCAGCACAAGGGGACGAGAGAATTTTTTGGAAATCAAAGCACGCAGTTAGAACATTTACGTTGTCAGAACTCTCTTGTTTTTCAATATCTTTTAGTTCTCTAGCTTTTTGTTTGCAAAATAAATGCTGATTGATATCAGATTCAATAGCTTGCTTTTCGTCCTCATTCATGTTCTTATACTTTTCGCATAAGTCGCATTGGTCCTTTTTCGGAATGTAAAATGATATATTAAACGAATCATGAAAAGTATCTCGATACTGTCTTAATGTTGCCTTTAGTTTTAAAACATGAGCATTTTCTGAAAACCATTTATCATACAATCGATACATTTGCGCTATTGATGATATCTCACCTCCCAGGTACATCTTTCTTGATTCTTGACGACAATAGTGAGATTCTACTAAGGGAAACGCATTGATATGCTGTTTTACTATCAATTTTATTTGAATATTTTTTCCATTTGATTTAGTATGCTTTCCTCTTTTGTCAGGCGATAAATGTAATGGGTTTAAATGTTTCTTGCGTACTACAGTTTCAATTGTCTGATGTGTTATTGAAAGTGTATTCAAAAACATCGGTTTGCATACGGCTTCTTTTACTTATTTGCCATCTTTAAAGAAACTAAGGAAGTACGTCCTTGATTCAGTTTTTCATGAATTAACACTATTTCTGCAAACCTTTTTTTTTGTGAAATGTAATTAATTGCGAAATATAGGATCTTTGAAGATCTTGATTGCCAATATTATAAAAGTAATTAAAAATGTACTTTCTATTTTCTTCGGACACTCTTTGTGAACATTTCATTCTGCAGGAGTCTCCACAACCTTTTTTTTAAAACTTTTTCAGTCTTCAAAACACCATTTCCATTGTAATATTGCTTACCTTGACTTTTTAGGACTTTTGCCTCATTTTTGCGCCATTGAGATGTTCGTTTTTGTCTCTTAAGTAAAATTTGTTCAGTTGGTGTATCAAAATTTGGGTTTAATATTATTTTTGTATTTTTTGGTGTTATCGGACTGCATGATGGAGCTGATACTGAAGACGACCCTGCTAGAGATGATTCTGCATCAGATGATTCTGCACCAGATAGTTGATATCATTCGCTTGAGCTTCCGCGGAATGGTTCTAAAAGTGGATGGGTTACTATTTTATTATAATAAACTGAATAAAAATATAGTTTATATGTAATAGAAATTACCGAGATCTTCCAAACTGTTGTCACTTTCACTACAATCCATATTGTACGATATTTCATTTGATATGCTAGGTGACATTCCAGGTGATTTTAAATTGGATGAAGAAATATGTTCCAATACACTTTCTATTAAAATACTTTAATATAATTATTCACATTACTTTGCTAAGTTTTTTTTTTTAATTACTTACCAATGTTTCTCTTATTATTGTGTTGGGGTTGTATTTTTGGTTCTGATTCTTCTTTTTCTAAGAGAAACCCGGTTAATTTTATCTTATAATGTTTAATATAAATGAATAATACCGTTCAATTTGTTTATGGCCAATTGCAGAATTTTTCTTGCGCGAGAACTCATTATATTTAGAAAAAAACACAATTATGTGCACCTGTTCTGTTCACAACTTTATCCAAACTAAACAATGTTATGTACACTTACACGACGATAGTGATATTTTGAATTAGGGGAAAAACCTATTAAGTGCACTTACAGATGAAAAAAAATGTACTAAACTGTATTACGTCCATGCTAAGTATACATAGAGAACGCGAAAAAGTAAATGTCCATTCTATAACATGCTAAGTACTTTTAGCATAAAACAAAAAAAAAATATTTCCAAACTAAATCATGCTAAGTGTACTTAAAATATTTAAATAGGGAGGCTTTTCAAACTTGATAAATTATGCTAAGTACATTTTGCTTATAACTTTTGATAGGATAGTCCGATTACTATCAAAATTTTACAGAATCTAAGATAAGAATCGATGAACTCAGAAATTCTATTCCCAGCAAAACATGGCATGTCGACTTAGCATGTTTTAGAATGGAGCCGTCGATATATGTATTGTATATAAGTTAATTGTTAATTACCTATATAGTTTAGAAAATTCAAATGATTTACTATTTTCATTTAATATGTAAATACATATTAATGAAATATTTAATTTAAATATATATGTATTCGATACATTTAATAGCTGCAATGAAAAAATTAAATCATATATTATATATATTGTTTATAAGTATCTATATATGTTAATTGTTAATTACCTATGTATATTGATTTGAAAATTTACATGTAGATGTTTGGAATTATTCAAATTACGTATTTAAACCCAAAAAAGCTAAAATGCTTATTGAGAAATGCGGATGCAATTGGGAGCAAAATTACGCAATGGAACAAAGTTTTAATTCTAAAAAAATATCAGACTTACAACGAGAAATAAGTAAGCTAAATGAAGAAATAGCTGCACTCAGGGAAAAGTTGGATAAAAAACATACAGATGAAATAATCCCTAGTGCTAAAGCAAGTAAGGAGAGTATATGCTTTGCAAAAATGATCGTGTGTGGAAAGCAAACATATACAGAGGATGAAAAAAACATTTCGCAAAATGTTGACTACATTTCGACAAAGGCATATTCTTTCATGAAAAATGCTCTTAACTTTCAATTTCCCTCAAAAAGTTCCTTAAGAAGTTGGTGGCCCATTAAATACGTTAAGGCAGGCATTGATGAAGATGTCATTGCGAAACTTTCCGAGATGAGGTTACCATTAGAAGAGGGATGGTTTACAGGAAGGCAAATGAGATATTCTTTTAAAATCTTATCTAAAAGAAGAAATGAAAGTGATATATATTCGATATGTGATATATTTTAAAAGAATAATATTAATTACCGATTTAATTTTGCTAATTTCTTAGCTGCCTTGGACTGTCTGCAAGCATAATATCTCATTGCATCTGTTTTGTCATTAACATTATTACAGTTTTTGTACAGCAAAACCGTTATATAGAAGTGGATTAGCTCTATCCTGTGAGATTCGCATGAGTTATTGTCATCGAAGAAGTCTTTGTAGCCTGATGCTTTCAAAGTTTTTACAATTTGGGATACAATGACCTGTAGTTAATTAATGGCGTAATAGTTATTCATAAAATCTTAATTATATTTCAAAAGAAATTACCTGACGTATGTTAGAAATATGAAAGTGCTCATTAAAAATTTGTTTGAAAATTTGGAAAAATTTTTTGCAAATTTCATCATAATACGTTGTTGGTACAACGATGCTATTTATATTATGAGCTTTATATTTAAAAAATTTATTTGCAAACTTCGGCATTGCTTTCGCCATTGCGATTCAACCTTCGCATTTAATTTTTTTAACAAATTTCGCAAAAATTGTGTAGCCTGTAAAATATATAAAAATAATACCATGAAAAAATATGATATTAAATGTAATATTGGATTACCTGTATAGTATGGTAAGACTCTTGCTTCTTGTGGCGTTATGGCCGCAACTTCGTCGTCGAGTTCGTTGTCATCGTCAGCTTCAGTTAAGTCAATGTCAACGTCCAGTTTGTTGTTCAAAAGAGGAAACTGCGAAGATTGCTTCTGTGATTCTTCAGTGGCTGCTAACCACTGAAGCATTACATCGGCGTCATCTTCACAATTCGTATTCGAATAATTATATTTAAAAGAGATAATTTTCATTGATATCAAACGCGCTAAAATATACTGCAATTCATTGATCGAAGGATGGGTGTTATAACCACCCTTTGATCGTATTTTGAAAAACAGATTTTCCAGAGCATCTTGATTAAATTTACCGAACAATATGAAATCAATGTTAGGGTTGTGCTGAAATAAATGTTGACTTACGTCAATAAAACTTCTCAAAGTTAATATAAAACCATCTATACATTTATTTCTACCTTGTCCTGTAAATCTAAACGACTTTAGATAATCAATGGTATCTAAAATGAATTTAATTTGTTCAAAATTACCTCTTTTGAATGGTCTTCGGTTCTTGTTCTTGTCATTTAAATTTTTTGAATTTAAACTGTCAAATAATTTATTGAAAACTTCAATAAATTTGACAGTACCGGGTATTAAGTGTGACAACGTCTTGTCAATTACCATATCATCTGCCAATGTTTTGATCGTGGAAGCTACACTGTCGCTGAGCAGTTGTACGGCGGTGGAAACCTAAATTTTTAAATATAAATATAATATAATGGTTGTACGTTAAGTTATTTTACCTTCATTTTTTGAATGCTTGTTGGATAAACATGCTCGTATTTCAATTTGGGCATCATCCTAATGTTGTCACTTTCACTGTCTATGTGAAATGCTGCCCGAATAACTGAAATACTAGCAGTTGAATAATTCCAAACATCTACATGTAAATTTCCAAATCAATATACATACATAGGTAATTAACAATTAACATATATAGATACTTATTAACAATACATATATTATATAATATGATTTAATTTTTTCATTGCAGCTATTAAATGTATCGAATACATATATATTTAAATTAAATATTTCATTAATATGTATTTACATATTAAATGAAAATAGTAAATCATTTGAATTTTCTAAACTATATAGGTAAGTAACAATTAACTTATATACAATACATATATTATATAATATGATTTAATTTTTTCATTGCAGCTATTAAATGTATCGAATACATATATATTTAAATTAAATATTTCATTAATATGTATTTACATATTAAATGAAAATAGTAAATCATTTGAATTTTCTAAACTATATAGATAATTAACAATTAACTTATATACAATACATATATTATATAATATGATTTAATTTTTTCATTGCAGCTACTAAATGTATCGAATACATATATATAAATTGGTTGTGTAACTAAAAAAATTATATATTATTAAATTTAAAAAATTTCATCTGTAAATTTCATATTTATATACATATATATGTATATATATAATATAAATTCCTTTCTTCATTACATCCATCAAATATATTCACAATACATATTTATGTGTATATTTATATTCAAATGTTATATATTAATTACAAACTTAAATTATATACTTATTTATAAAAAATATATATTATAATAACATTTCATATTGCCTTCAAATATTCATTTGTAAATTTCAAAAATATCACATATTCTTCAAATATTTATGAAATGTAACAACCAAAAAAAAAAAAATTTTTTTTTTCTTTACATTTATATAGTTAGTTATAGTGAAAACACTTTTATAATAATTTTGAAAATTTCATGCATATCATTAGATATATAATAACAAATGAATAATTTTATTTTTGTACAAAATCAAAAAATATAACAATGTTTCTTTTTTTCATTCAAAAAACATATTAATATTGTAATTGTAGAAATGTTACACGGTGGTAGAAATGATATAAACATACAATCCTGCCCACTTAAATAGCGCATGCTTTAAGCATTTAATATATATACGTTAAGGTGTGCTATTCAAGTGGATAGGACTGTACATGTATTGTAGTTTTCATTTCTCAATTAAGTTCACTGCTTGCTGAAATAAGTTCGATTTTGTTGTCTGTTACTACATTCAAAATATCCCAACAAAGCAAAATAATGTAAGAGCAGTTTGTATGAATAACTTTTTCTACATTTCATTTGCATTTTACTACTGGCATCGTTTGTTGGGATGAAATTTTAAACGTATAAACGTTCTCACTAGAATGTTCTCAGCACAATATTCTCTGTAGAACGATCTGCCTATAATTTTTTTACCTACAGAAACATTTATGTATATGCAATAAAAAATCAACAAAAATGTTATAACTAGAGTTCCAGCATAACTCCCGAGCAACATATTGGTGTTCGAGTGCGTAGAGCGCTGGCTCCTGATCTTTTTCGCTTATGTTCGAATTCCAATTAAATTACAAATATCGCATTTTTTTTTTTTAAATTTTCTTTTATTTTCCTTTAAACATATTGAAAACAACAAATTCTTAACATATGAATAACAACTAATAAATATAATCATTTATTTATTTAATTTCATATAAAATTCTATACATATTTATTTTTACAATATTACATTTTCAACATTATTGGTGAATAAAAAAATTTAATATATATATACATGTTTATTTTTATTCATCAACAATGTTGATGTTTATTTTTATTTATTCATCAACAATGTTGCATTAGATACACACTTCTTGTTACACCGTTCCATTACCGTTTTGCACATCCTCATTATATACAGTCCTTGGTATATGTATATTATATTATATGTATATTAATTAGAGTATTTTGATATTTGCAAAACTTGCGATGTTGCATGGTGTCTCGACTAGCTATAATTCATGGCAATGTTCAAGTCAATGGCTAGTGGAGACCGCTAATGTTCATGTCATGACTTAAAAATCCAATTTTTTGCCATTACAGAAATTCTGCCATAAATCCTGCCATTAATTTGAAGTTTCAGTCGATTTTGACGTTTAAGTATTTTGAAATGGCGCAACTTAAATTATATAAAAGCCAAATTATTAATTTCATTAATATATATCGCGAATATGAGAATATGGATTTAAAAAGAAAAGCGTGGACACAAATTAAGTGTTTATGGTTCAAAGATATTTTGGAAATGAAATGTCTAGACATAATTTGCCCACTTCGCGTGTTGACCTTATTATGTTTCTCTGACTTGAACATGAACATTGCCATGAATTACAGCTAGTCGAGACAGCGTGTTATAAAAATCCCAGAATATTGATATATGTTATATATATTTATACCCTCCACTCCAGTGTGCAGAGGGTACATATAAGTTTGTCATTCCGTTTGTAATAATTAGAAAAAAAATTTTGGACCCCATCAAATATATATATTTGTGATCCTTATAACAACCGGAGTTGATATAGCGATGTCCGTCTGTGGAAATCACGATGACGGCATCAATCGGGCAGTTAGGGTACTCCTTGATATAAAAAATGATTCACTAACATTCTGAGAAGTTTGCTATTTAAAATCGTCCAAATCGGTCGATTAGGGCCCGAGATTTGAATGACGAACTAAAAAAAGTCTTGAAAAAATATAATTGTCTATGTTGTTCTTGTCACGATCACGCCCTCAATAGGACAGCTAGGGTGATCATTTTTAGTGAGAATGATTCACCAAATTCATGGGAAGATTTCTATTTCAAAAATCATTAAAATCGGTGGAACAAGTCCAGGGAAATCTCTGAAAAAGTAAAAAAAAAAATGAAAAACATGATATTTCTATATTGTTCTTGTTGTTATTCTAAATGCTGCATTGTTGTCATAGCTGGACTTGTTGTTTTTGTGGTCGTTGTGGTAATAATATAATAAAAACAAACCATTGTACATTTTTTTATCAACTCTGGTAGAAAAATTTAAAAGTTTCCATTGTTTTGGCATCACTAAAAAAATTTGTTAGATCATTTCTGTCGTTGCCATGAGCCTGCCTGCAAAACTTCAGATCGATTGGGTCACGGGAAACTGGTTAAAATCGATCCAAAATTTTTTCGACAAGCAGACACTACGAGTTAATATAAAGGGAGTAAAAATTCACCAACATCTAAAGCAAATAATGCTAAAATACCTAGTGGTTAATAAAAAAAAAAACAATTGGGCAATTCACAATGGGTAATGTATCGTTGTATCTGTTGTATCGTGTATGACTTTACAATAGTGTAAAACTGTTGTTGGTAATTTTCACTGAAAAATCTGATACACGATCCAACTTCATTTGCTATGTTTAGTAAATGTTGTATATTGTATCATAACATATCAGTTACAAGTGAATGCCAGTTTTTATGAAAAAGAAAAAACAATTACATAGAATTTTATCAGCATAAATAATTATAAAATAAAATATGGCAAATAATGCAAATAACGCAAATACATCGATAAGTTTATTTATATAAAAATTTAGTTTATATTTTTATTATGTATTTTCTCTTTCAGTACCAACCAAAACATTTAACATATTTTTTTTTCATTATAAATTAAAATGCAAGAGGTAAATTAAAATGCAAGAGGATACATTTCTTTTGCATTAACAGAGTGTCACTTCATTTTGCTTAGCGTGACTATGCCACAGTAGATGGCGCCACAATTTTTGTTCTAATTAGCTTTGCAATAGTTATTTCTATTTTAACATGAATGTCAATATTTTCAACTAGATATCATACAGAACAATGCTAAGAGTATACACGGGCTGGTCTTTTATTTCATACGTTTTTTCATTATTCTTTTACAAATATGAACATAAGTTTGGCATGTTAACTTTTTGTGCTTTACAAAATAGTGTTACCGAGTTCATCAATGAGTTTTTTGCTTTCAAAACAGTTCTACATAGTTATATAGAACTTTTATTCTGCTTTACCTACAAAATATCTGATTGCGATAACATCTAATTTTTAAAAATTGTTTATAATTAATAAAGCATTATTATTCACATAAATACAAAATTGCACTTTTTAAATTTTCCATTCAAATTTAAGAAAATATCAATTCTAATAAAAAACTGATATTAAAATTTCCAATTATAAATTAGAAAATATATATTGAATTTCAGAAAATCATATCAAAACGTCGGAAATAATAATTTTAAATTTAGAAGACATCAGTTGCATATATAAATTTTATTCGTTAAACACAAATTGAAATTCCAAAAAAAAAAAAAAAACACCAAATATGTTTACATTTAAAAATGTTTACATTTAAAAAAATATTGCCATTCAGTAGATATTAATAACTTTTCAGTACCGCGATTCAGTATCTTTTTTTTAACGATAGTCGAAAAATAAAAAAAGCAAATTGCAAAATTATCAGTAAAATTTTTAAACGATATTCGCTATTGTTAAAGTCAGCTGTTGTTGTTATCTAAACGACAACCATTTTTGTGTTGTTTATTCAATCGATAAAAACTTAAATTTTTAGGTTGAAATGTCGTCATACATAAATAAAAATCATAAAATAGTGAAAATATTTTGCTTCTATTAAAAAACTTTTTTATATAAATAAAAAAATTAAATAGCATATTCAATTCATTATTTCATTTTCAATAAATAAACAGAAATATTAGTAAAAAAATAAATATATTAAACATAAACATAAAATCATCCTGTCAAACACGAAGTAATTTGTTTTTTTTCTATTCTTTGTGTTTTTCGCTTATTTTGACAGAGGTGCAACTCGTTTACAATTTAAATAAGTAGAAAAACAGATTTGTCGACTGTCGTTAAGATGTATGTACTTAGTGAATCACTTAATCCTTAGTGGAAACAACAATAGCTGTCGATATATTTTGCGATTGTCAGATCGTTGAATTTGAAATTTACAGAATCGCACTACAGAAAATATTAATTTAAATTCAATGAATTTAAGAAAACCTCAAATGATATTTAAGAATTGCTAACATAAAAATTGTTACATAAGTAAACGTAATTTGATGAGAATGATATTTTTTATATATAAATTTTCACAATTTTCTTTGGATGAAAATTTGAAGTTTTTCAGAAAATAAAGATAACATTAAATTATTTTATTTAAAATGTTTGGGACTTTTGGTTTTTTGCGTTTGGCATCCCTAATTTGATTATTTATTATTATAAATTTATTCTCTATGTTTTCAAAATAATGGTAATATTTTAAAAAAAAGTTGAGAGAGCTTTTTTTTGGTTATTACTTTGTTACTCCATCCGACCTATATAGCCACAATGAAGAAATATTTGGCCAGTTAAAAGAAACTATACAGTCATCTCCAATTAGCACGATCTAATGCATATAGCCACTCTACACAACCATTACCTTTGCAATGGAGGTTAGGGCGAGCTATTTAATTAGCAAAAACTAAATTAAACGAGAAGTTATGTCATATAAACGGAAACGCATGCATATAGGTATATAACCTAAATGCATGACGATCAGCAACCACGATGACCAAAAAGCAAACACCGAAATTATAGAAAAGACGAAACCAACCCAAAGAATTTTCTGAAATAATTTGGTATTAAGTTTAACAAATTGTTTACTTTTTTCAATATTTTGTTTACATTTATTATCAATACTCAAACCGAGGTGGAGGGTATCAAAGATCCGGCACAGCCGAATTTAACACTCTTACTTGTTTTATTTAATATATATACATATTAGGCCGGGTCGATTTGTGGGGAGGCAAAAAAATCGCCCATTGCTCAGTGAAAATCGTATTCTCGGGATCAAAATAAGAAACTTTGCAAAAGGAACCATACCTCTAAAACGAATTCTGATGTCCCAGAATTTGGGTCGAACTTTTGGGTAGGGGCAAATTTTGAAAAATCCCACTTTGACCCATATAGAGTGCTCCAATCGAGTCCAAATGTATGACCGACCCCCACTAACTTTGGAGGCCCGACCCACCCATGCCAGTGGCACACGCCCTGGAACTCCCCTGTGGGGCTCCCCATATAAACATTTAAAAAAATCGCCAGTTTTGGCACTCTACATGAAAAAATCAGCGAAATGCCTATGTTTTTTCTTTTTGGAATTTATTTTTCTCCTTAGAAATTTATTTAGTCAGAACATATGTAAATGAAAAAATGAATTCAACTTAGTAATAGAAAAGAAATTAAAAAAATTTATTAGAAACTAGCGTTTTTTACAACCCTTTTAAAACCAAGGCATCACTGTGATGCATTTGCATGTCGTAAACTTAGTTGTGTGGGTTTTTTATTCAACCCTTTTAAAAAATGAACGTATCACTGTGACACAATTGCAGTTCGTAAAATTGCTTGTATAGGTTTTTTAAGCCATCACAAGACACAGCTGCATGTCTTAAACTTACTTGTGTAGTTTTTTTTATAGCACCTACTTAAGAAATGAAGGTTGTTTTTACAACCCTTTTTATGGGTTTTTATGGCACCTTCTTAAGAAATGCGCGTTTTTTGCAACCATTTTAACAATTAAGGTATCACTGTAATGCACCGCAACCCTTTTAAAAAATGAGCGCATCACTGTGACACAATTGCAGATCGTAAAATTGCTTGTGTGGGTTTTTAACCCACGACAAGACACAGCAGGTAGAATTGAAATTACCATTTCATTCTTATTACCTCGTCTCGTAGACCATATATAACGCAACAGTTTTTGTGAATGCATTAAGTCGTTGTGAAGAACTCAAAGTGTGAAGTGCTAATTTCAGATAAAACAAGTAAGAGTGTTAAATTCGGCTGTGCCGAATCTTTGATATCCTCCACCTCGGTTTGAGTATTGATAATAAATGTAAACAATATATTTGAAAAAGTAAACAATTTGTTAAACTTAATACCAGATTATTTCAGCAAATTCTTTGGGTTGATCCGCTTAACAGATGTTTTTTGTTTATTTCAAGAGTTGGTCTAAAAAGCTTTCTCACATTAGTAATTCGCACTCCAACGAGGAAAGATCGTTTTCGTCTTTTCTATTATTTCGGATAAAAGAAAACACGTTTCGGTGTTTGCTTTTTGGACATCGTTGTTGCTGATCGGCATGCATTTAGGTTATATACCTATATTCATGCGTTTCCGGTTATATGATATAACCTCTCGATTAATTTAAAATTTTTGCAAATTAAATATCTCACCCTAACCTTCATTGCGAAAAAGCTCTCTCAATTTTTTTTCTGTTGTTAAAATATTATCATATTTGGAAAATAATTTTTTTTACAATTAAAAGGGAGTTTTCTCTATTAGATTTTGTGGCAACACAAAATAACACCATACAATACAAAATCTAACTCAGTGATGCCAACTTTTGATTTTGAATTAAATTATGTAAATAAAATATATTTTCATTTATTGACTCCAAATACTACTACCTGGGAATTATCATCGAACTTCAATTTTTGGGGTTTACTTTGCCTACCATGAAGTCAAATTTTGAAGTCATCCAAGGACTATACATAATGAGGATGTGCAAAACGATAATGGAACGGTTAAACCAAAAGTCTGTATTTACTGCAACATTGTTGATTAATAAAAAGAAACATGTATATATAATTTTTTTTTATTCACCAATAATGTTGAAAATGTAATATCGTAAAAAAAATATTTATAGAATTTTATATGAAATTAAATAAATAAATGATTATTTTTATTAGATCTTATTGATATGTTAAGAATTTATTGTTTTCAATAAGTTTGAAGAAAAAAAAATATGATAATAAAAAATACAATATTTCTTATTTCATTGGAATTCGAACATAAGCGAAAAAGATCAAGAGCCAGCGCACTACGCACTCGACCACCAATATGTTATTCGGCAGTTATGCATATAAATGTTTCTTTAGTTAAACAAAATCATAGGCAGAACGTTCAACAGAGAATATTGTGATGGGAACGTTGTGGTGAGGATAGAACGTTGTGGTGAGAACGTTGAGGAGAGAACGTTGATACGTTTAAAATTTTATCCCAACAAACGATGCCAGTAGTAATATGCAAATGAAATGGAGAAAAAGTTATTCATACAAACAGTTTTTACATTATTTTGCTTTGTTGGGATGTTTTGCATGTAGTAACAGTAACAAAATCGACCTGGTTTTGGCAAGCAGTGAATTTAATTGAGAAATGAAAACTACAATCCATGTACAGTCCTATCCACTTGAATAGCACACCTAAATGTATATATATCAAAAGCTTAAAGCACGCGCTATTTAAGTGGACAGGATTGTATGTTCATTTTAAAATGATATGTTTATTATTTATATCATTTCTACCACCGTGTAACATTTCTACAATTACAATATTAATGTTTTTTGAACCAAAAAAAGAAACATTAATGTTATATTTTTTGTTTTTGTACAAAATTGAAATAATTCATTTGATTTTATTATGTAATGATATGCATGAAATTTTCACAATTTTAATAAAAGTATTTTAACTATAATTAACTATACAAATTTATTTTAGAAATTCTTTTTGTTTTTTTTTCACATGAAAATATTACATTTTATAAATATTTGAAGAGTATATAATATTTTTCAAATTTATAAACGAATATTTGAAAGCAATATGAAATGTTATTATAATATATACATATATATATGTTTTTTTTTTTTTTGTAAATAAGTATATAATTTAAGTTTGTAATTAATATATAAGATATGAATATACATATATGTATTGCAACATGAAAAAATCAGCGAAATGCCTATGTTTTTTCTTTTTGGAATTTATTTTTCTCCTTAGAAATTTATTTAGTCAGAACATATGTAAATGAAAAAAATGAATTCAACTTAGTAATAGAAAAGAAATTAAAAAAATTTATTAGAAACTAGCGTTTTTTACAACCCTTTTAAAACCAAGGCATCACTGTGATGCATTTGCATGTCGTAAACTTAGTTGTGTGGGTTTTTTATTCAACCCTTTTAAAAAATGAACGTATCACTGTGACACAATTGCAGTTCGTAAAATTGCTTGTATAGGTTTTTTAAGCCATCACAAGACACAGCTGCATGTCTTAAACTTACTTGTGTAGTTTTTTTTATAGCACCTACTTAAGAAATGAAGGTTGTTTTTACAACCTTTTTTATGGGTTTTTATGGCACCTTCTTAAGAAATGCGCGTTTTTTGCAACCATTTTAACAATTAAGATATCACTGTAATGCACCGCAACCCTTTTAAAAAATGAGCGCATCACTGTGACACAATTGCAGATCGTAAAATTGCTTGTGTGGGTTTTTAACCCACGACAAGACACAGCAGGTAGAATTGAAATTACCATTTCATTCTTATTACCTCGTCTCGTAGACCATATATAACGCAACAGTTTTTGTGAATGCATTAAGTCGTTGTGACGAACTCAAAGTGTGAAGTGCTAATTTCAGATAAAACAAGTAAGAGTGTTAAATTCGGCTGTGCCGAATCTTTGATACCCTCCACCTCGGTTTGAGTATTGATAATAAATGTAAACAATATATTTGAAAAAGTAAACAATTTGTTAAACTTAATACCAGATTATTTCAGCAAATTCTTTGGGTTGATCCGCTTAACAGATGTTTTTTGTTTATTTCAAGAGTTGGTCTAAAAAGCTTTCTCACATTAGTAATTCGCACTCCAACGAGGAAAGATCGTTTTCGTCTTTTCTATTATTTCGGATAAAAGAAAACACGTTTCGGTGTTTGCTTTTTGGACATCGTTGTTGCTGATCGGCATGCATTTAGGTTATATACCTATATTCATGCGTTTCCGGTTATATGATATAACCTCTCGATTAATTTAAAATTTTTGCAAATTAAATATCTCACCCTAACCTTCATTGCGAAAAAGCTCTCTCAATTTTTTTTTCTGTTGTTAAAATATTATCATATTTGGAAAATAATTTTTTTTACAATTAAAAGGGAGTTTTCTCTATTAGATTTTGTGGCAACACAAAATAACACCATACAATACAAAATCTAACTCAGTGATGCCAACTTTTGATTTTGAATTAAATTATGTTAATAAAATATATTTTCATTTATTGACTCCAAATACTACTACCTGGGAATTATCATCGAACTTCAATTTTTGGGGTTTACTTTGCCTACCATGAAGTCAAATTTTGAAGTCATCCAAGGACTATACATAATGAGGATGTGCAAAACGATAATGGAACGGTTAAACCAAAAGTCTGTATTTACTGCAACATTGTTGATTAATAAAAAGAAATATGTATATATAATTTTTTTTTATTCACCAATAATGTTGAAAATGTAATATCGTAAAAAAATATTTATAGAATTTTATATGAAATTAAATAAATAAATGATTATTTTTATTAGATCTTATTGATATGTTAAGAATTTATTGTTTTCAATAAGTTTGAAGAAAAAAAAATATGATAATAAAAAATACAATATTTCTTATTTCATTGGAATTCGAACATAAGCGAAAAAGATCAAGAGCCAGCGCACTACGCACTCGACCACCAATATGTTATTCGGCAGTTATGCATATAAATGTTTCTTTAGTTAAACAAAATCATAGGCAGAACGTTCAACAGAGAATATTGTGATGGGAACGTTGTGGTGAGAACGTTGGGATAGAACGTTGTGGTGAGAACGTTGAGGAGAGAACGTTGATACGTTTAAAATTTTATCCCAACAAACGATGCCAGTAGTAATATGCAAATGAAATGGAGAAAAAGTTATTCATACAAACAGTTTTTACATTATTTTGCTTTGTTGGGATGTTTTGCATGTAGTAACAGTAACAAAATCGACCTGATTTTGGCAAGCAGTGAATTTAATTGAGAAATGAAAACTACAATCCATGTACAGTCCTATCCACTTGAATAGCACACCTAAATGTATATATATCAAAAGCTTAAAGCACGCGCTATTTAAGTGGACAGGATTGTATGTTCATTTTAAAATGATATGTTTATTATTTATATCATTTCTACCACCGTGTAACATTTCTACAATTACAATATTAATGTTTTTTGAACCAAAAAAAGAAACATTAATGTTATATTTTTTGTTTTTGTACAAAATTGAAATAATTCATTTGATTTTATTATGTAATGATATGCATGAAATTTTCACAATTTTAATAAAAGTATTTTAACTATAATTAACTATACAAATTTATTTTAGAAATTCTTTTTGTTTTTTTTTTCACATGAAAATATTACATTTTATAAATATTTGAAGAGTATATAATATTTTTCAAATTTATAAACGAATATTTGAAAGCAATATGAAATGTTATTATAATATATACATATATATATATATACATATATTTATGTTTTTTTTTTTGTAAATAAGTATATAATTTAAGTTTGTAATTAATATATAAGATATGAATATACATATATGTATTGCAACAGTTTTTATGTTCGCAATTCTTAAATAGCATTTGACGTTTTCTAAAATTCATTGAATTTAAATCAATGTTTTCTGTAGTCCGATTCTGAAAATTTCAACGATCCGACAATCGCAAAATATATCGACAGCTATTGTTGTTTGCACTAAGGATTAAGTATTCACTAAGTACATACATCTTAACGACAGTCGCCAAATCTATTTTTCTATTTATTTAAATTGTAGACGAGTGGCATCTCTGTCAAAATAAGCGAAAATCAAAAAGAAGAATAGAAAAAAAACAAATTACTTCGTGTTTGACAGGATGATTTTATCTTTATGTTTAATATCTTTTTTTTTTACTAATATTTGTGTTTATTTATTTGAAAATGAAATAATGAATTGAATATGCTATTTAATTTTTTTATTTATATAAAAAAGTCTTTTAATAAAAGCAAAATATTTTCACTATTTTATGATTTTTATTTATGTATGACGACATTTCAACCTAAAAATTTTAGTTTTTATCGATTGAATAAACAACACAAAAATGGTTGTCGTTTAGATAACAACAACAGCTGAGTTTAATAAAAGCGAATATCGTTTAAAAATGTTACTGATAATTTTGCGATTTTCTTTTTTTTTTAACGATTCGACTATCGTTAAAAGAAGTTACTGAATCGCGGTAGTGAAAAGCTATTAATTTCTCCTGAATGTCAATATTTTTTTAAATGTAAAAATTTTTTATATGTAAACGTAGGTATTGGTGTTTTTTTTTTTTTTTTTTTGAATTTCAATTTGTGTTTAACGAATAAAATTTATATATTAAAGATGCAATAGATGTCTTCTAAATTTAAAATTATAATTTCCGACGTTTTGATATGATTTTCTGAAATTCAATTAATTGTAATTTATAATTGGAAATTTTTAATTCCAGTTTTTAGAATTGATATTTTCTTGAATTTGAATGGAAAATTTAAAAAGAGCAATTTTGTATTTATGTGGATAGTAATGCTTTTGTAATTATAAACAATTTTTAAAAATTAGATGGAATCGCAATCAGATATTTTGTAGGTAAAGCAGAATAATAGTTCTATATAACTATGTAAAACTGTTTTGAAAGCAAAAAACTCATTGAAGAACTCGGTAACTCTATTTTATAAAGACAACAAAAAGTTAACATGCCAAACTTATGTTCATATTTGTAAAAGAATAATGAAAAAACATATGAAATAAAAGACCAGCCCGTGTATACTCTTAACATTGTTTTGTATGATATCTAGTTGAAAATATTGACATTCATGTTAAAATAGAAGTAACTATTGCAAAGCTAATTAGAACCAAAATTGTGGCGTCATCTATTGCGGCATAGTCAAGCTGAGCAAAATGAAGTGACACTCTGTTAAAGCAAAAGAAATGTATTTTCCCCACAACAAAATATTGCAGAAAATTATGTAAATAAAATACTATACCGATTTATTTCTAACATGCAGTTGTTATGGATATACATATATATAATATATGTATATTATTTGTATTATCTAATACGTTTATGTATGTATATGTAAATATTACACACAAAAAATACAACATCAAACGTTATTTTTGTGTTTTTCTTTTTAAATAAATTTATACATAAAATTTTTTTTGCTAAATTTACATTTTTTTTTTTTATTAACAACTAGGTATTTTAGCATTATTTGCTTTAGATGTTGGTGAATTTTTACTCCCTTTATATTAACTCGTAGTATCTGCTTGTCGAAAAAATTTTGGATCGATTTTAACCCCTTTCCCGTAACCCATTCGATCTGAAATTTTGCAGGCAGGCTCGTGGTAATAACAGAAATGATTTAACAAATTTTTTTAGTGATGCCAAAACAATGGAAACTTTCAAATTTTTCTACCAGAGTTAAAAAAAAAATTTACAAATTGTTAGTTTTTATTATACTATTACCACAACGACCACAAAAACAACAAGTCCAGCTATGACAACAACACAACATTTAGAATAACAACAAGAACAATATAGAAACATCATATTTTTTTTTTACTTTTTCAGAGATTTCCCTGGACCTGTTCCACCGATTTTAATGATTTTTGAAATAGAAGTCTTCCTATGAATTTGGTGAATCATTCTCATTAAAAATGATCACTGTAGCTGCACTATGGAGGGCGTGATCGTGACAAGAACAACATAGAAAATTATATTTTTTCAAGACTTTTTTTAGTTCTTCATTCAAATCTCGGGCCCTAATCGGCTGATTTGGACGATTTTAAATAGCAAACTTTTCAGGATGTTAATGAATCATTTTTTATATCAACGAGCACCCTAGCTGCCCGATTGATGCCGTCATCGTGATTTCCACAGACGGACAAACGGACAGACGGACATCGCTATATCAACTCCGGTTGTTATAAGGATCACAAATATATATATTTTATGGGGTCCAAATTTTTTTTTCTAATTATTACAAACGGAATGACAAACTTATATATACCCTCTGCACACTGGAGTGGAGGGTATAAAAAATATTAAAAAAAAAATAATAAGTGAAGTGACCATTCCAAATCAAAAAGTTTACAATGAATCCACCATCCTCTACACCGCAAGATGAAGCAACATCAACAACTATCGAAAACCCAATGAGTCATATATACCCAAGCATGATGTTACTGTTTTTGGTGTGTCTACTGATTTGACTGATCTTAATTTACCAACCCATCTGGATATCTTGAGATATTATTTTTACTTAAGCGAACGTGCTAAAACAGAACAAAAAAAGTTTTCCTATAAATCATTCACTATTCAAGTACAAGATAAGTTGATTGGAATTTGGGAAAAACTTGGTATGGCAATAATGCTGAAAAAAAGTGTATGTACTAAATTGAATAAAATGCTCGACAAATATCAAGACCAAATCAAGAGAAGAAATAAGACCCAACAATTTACAGAGTATGTAAAATCTCTGGAAACAATTTTTTACATTGGAAATGTAAATGCGATTTGAAGGCAGCTCCATGTGCATGCGGCTTGGTTCTCGAACGCCTCAAAGAGTTTATGCACGATCAACATAATCAGAGAAGACTAACAATGGATGCATTTGTGATGGAAATTGAAGAGCAAGGAGCAACGTGTATGTCATCAATGCCAACATACCAAGATCCCGATGATTCAACATACGCACCGCCACCGGTTCAAGAAGATATGGATAGAAACACAAGTTCACAATACACAGAGAGATACGATTGTTTTAACTTTGCCTTGGTATGTGACAGATTTGGTGTGCCTGATAGAGTAGCATCAGCATTGGGAACGCTCTTTTTCAAGATTTTAAAATTAAAGATAAGCATGGGAAACCTTTCATCATGGATAAATCAGACAAAAAGAGAAATGCAGACAAGAAGTGCTTCGCAAACGGTTAGATGATACCAATTTGTTAGCGTTTTCATTCGATGGCAGAAAAGATGATACTTTAACGATAGATAAAATTGATGAGAAGTATCATACTAGGATGGTAAAAGAACCTCATCTTGTTATTTTGAGAGAACCCAATTCTGAATTGATTGGTTACGTAAGGCTGGAACATGAAACCGCTGAATTCAAAACAACCAAATTAAATGATTTTTTCAACGATAAAAATATATCACTGGATGCATTAATTGGAATATGCACTGACGGTGAGCCAACAAACACTGGCCCACACGGTGGAATTATACGACGATTCGAATTGCTGTTAAAAAGACCATTGCATTGGTTCGTTTGCCTTCTACACTTCAACGAACTTCCGTTTCGGCATTTGTTTGAAGCTTTGGATAAATCAACCAGTACTGGACCGAGATCGGCAGCCGGAAAACTGAGCCGTCAAATCGAAACTTGTGAAACTCTTCCGGTAAGTTATTGCTATCACTCATTTATTATAATTGTCAACCATTATTAATTATTTTATTATTATATATTTTCAGGTGGTGGACGGCTTCCAGAAAATTGAGTTGCAAAATATGCTCCCTGCTCCAGAAAAAATTGAATATTCCACCGATTCGAAGTACTTATACGACATGGCCCATGCAATTTCTAGCGGCGTGGTTTCGGTGGATCTGGCTAACATCAAACCAGGGAAAATTGTACATTCTCGGTGGCTCACCAAGGCCGCTAGATTATTACGATTATATGTGACAACGGAAAATCAGGATGCAAATTTAAGAATTCTGGTTGAATTAATAAATAAACGTTATGTGCCAATGTACTTCAATATCAAGTATTACAGCTCTGTCGTGTACGGCAGTGCATTATATTTCAAGTTCATTGGTTGGTCACGATTTCTAGAACCTCGTTTACGCAAAATTGTCAATCAAGTAATTAAAGATAATTCATATTATGCGCATTCGGAAAATATCTTGTTATCAATGTTGTTTGATGATAGCAAAGAAAAGAGCGACTGTGCTATCAAGAAAATTCTACGCTATCGAACCGATGTTGATGACCCAACGCAACTTAGAGCTTATAAAAAGCCAGATATAAACTTCAATTCCACAAGTTACACGGAAATGATCAATATGAATGACATAAATAACGTATTTGAACCACCATTCACGCGAAGCATTCCGTACGATACATTGAAAGAATATTTAAATCAAGATGATCCACCGTTTAATGATCCAAAAATTCCATCACACATACAAGGAACGGAACAACATGTTCAATTGCTAGCTAGCGTTTCCAAACGGGTTATACCGGAAAATGTAGAGGCTGTTATGGCGACGAAATTAGAGAGCCGTGCGAAATTGCCCAGACTTGAAAGTAAAAAAGACTTCAAACAATAATTTTTTTTAGTTTCTTTTCTATAACTAACTTTAATTAATTTTTTCATTTACATATGTTCTGACTAAATAAATTTCTTAAGAGAAAAAATAGATATTATTATAAATAAATAATAAATATTATTATAAATAAATAAATAAAAATAAAGAAAAAAACATAGGCATTTCGCTGATTTTTTCATGTAAAGTGCCAAAACTGGCGATTTTTTGAAATGTTTGTATGGGGAACCCCCCAGGGGAGTTCCAGGGGGTGTACCACTGGCATGGGTGGGTCGGGCCTCCAAAGTTAGTGGGGGTCGGTCATACATTTGGACTCGATTGGAGCACTCTAAATGGGTCAAAGTGGGATTTTTCAGAATATGCCCCTACCCAAAAGTTCGACCCAAATTCTGGGACATCAGAATACGTTATAGAGGTATGGTTCCTTCGGCAAAGTTTCTTATTTTGATCCCTAGAATAAGATTTTCACTGAGCAATGGGCGATTTTTAAATCGACCCGCCCTAATACATATGTATATGTAAAGATTACACACAAAAAATACAACATCAAAAGTTATTGTTGTGTTTTTCTTTAAACAAATTAATACATACAATGTTTTTTTTGGTAAATTTACATTGTTTTTTTTTAACAACTAGGTCGTTTAGCATTATTTGCTTTAGATGTTGGTGAATTTTTACTCCCTTTATATTAACTCGCAGTGTCTGCTTGTCGACAAAATTTTGGATCGATTTTTAACCCCTTTTCCGTGACCCAATCCATCTGAAACTTTGCATACAGGCTCGTGGGGATGACAAAAATGATCTAACAGATTTTTTTGGTGATGCCAGAAAAATGGAAACTTTAAAATTTTTCTAGCAGAGTTGATAAAAATGTACAAAGGGTTAGTTTTTATTATATTATTACCACAACGACCACAAAAACAACAAGTCCAGCTATGACAACAATACAACATTTAGAATAACAACAAGAACAATACAGAAACATATTTTTAAATTTTATCTTACTTCTTCAGTGGTTTCTCGGGACCTATTAAACCAATTTTCATGATTTTTCAAACTGGAACCTTCCCATGATGTTAGTCAATCATTCCCACTAAAAAACGAGCGCCCCAGTTATCCTATTGAGGATGTGATCGTGACAAGAACAACATAGACAAATCATATTTTTTCAAGACTTTTTTTTACTTCTTCATTCAATTAACGGGACCTAATCAATCGATTTCGACGATTTTAAATAGCAAACTCTTCAGGATGTTAGTGAATCATTTTTTATGCCAACGAGCACCCTAGCTACCATCGTGATTTCCACAGACGGACATCGCTATATCAACTCCAGTTCTTATAAGGATCACATTAAAGTGAGTCTCTTGAATGATTTCCCTTTTTCATTTCTAGCATATTTTTTCTATTTGAATAAATATATTTTTTTTTAATCAAATTGTTTTGAATCTTCCATATTTTACATCGCGCGGAATAAAATAAACTCAGCTAGACCTTTGAAAAAACTTTCCAGTCTTCCATTGCGAATGCAAAGGTTAGTATGTAGTATTTGTGAGCATGGTTTCATTTCTGACATGAACTACCCTGGAAAAAGTATGTAATACACTTACATTAACCATACGGAACTTTTTGCCAATTATTAAGATTAACACGTATTTTCGGGAATAACCCGAAATTTTACAATTAAGCGCTAATATTTAAAAATATTTAAGGAGATTTCTCCAAATAGCTTAGATAATTATTCACTTATTAAGAGTTGTTTATAAATTTTCAGACGTCCCAAGAAAAATCTAAAATTCAATTATAGTTTTTTTTTTTTAAATTAAATAAAAAATTTTCAATACAAATCGATTTTAAACCCTCAAAGTTTATATATGCAGAGGGTATATATCAGTTTGGCATTCCGTTTATAACGCATCGAAATAAATTCCTGAGTCCATAAACCATATATTTTCTTGATCCTTATAGCAAGAGAAATTGTTTTTTAAATACATTTTTTTAAGTACCATTCTTCAAAAAGTATCTCTCTTTAAGTATCCTTTTTTAAAATACCTTTTTAAAAAAGTACCTGGTTTTTTAAGTATCTTTCCTTAGAAAATATAATCTAATTTTTTTAAAAGTGCCTCGTTTTAAAAAGTTCCTATTCTCTAAAGTAAATTTTCTTAGAAAGTTACCTTTTCTCAAACAAGAATCTTTTATATAAAATTACTTTTTTTAAATAAATTTAAAAAAAAAGTAAATTCTTTTGAAGTACTTTTTAAAAAAGCACTTTTTAAAAAAAGCTGGTATATGGCAAACTAAAAATTGCCAAGATTTTTAGAAACTTTTATTTTGAAATACCATATAATTTTTAGCTCTCAAGAAATTGCAAAGTATAATTCCTTATTGTGACTATTGGTATTTTGTTGTAACGCATTGAACAATGCGTATAACAACTCGAGCCCACATAATGTCCGTACATACGTCTGTCTGCCTTTTGAAATTACGGTCATTCAACAAAATAAACCATTTACCTGGGTAAAGTTAAAATAATATTGTTTGTCGTTACGACGAGCAGGTTGGTATTTGAAATGGTTTAAATCGGGCATCATTGTCATTGTCAAGATATGGTCTAAAATATGGAGATACCTCAAAAAATGCTAAAAAATCAGTGTATTTGCTGAAATAATTTGGTAGTAAGTTTAACAAATTGTTTACTTTTTCAAATATTTTGTTTACATTTATTATCAATACTCAAACCGAGGTGGAGCGTATCAAGGATTCGGCACAGCCGAATTTAACACTCTGACTTGTTTTTTTTTTAATTTTTATAATTTTAAAATATTTTATGTCATAATTTTATAATTTCTTATATTAGAATTTTATTTACATTAATTTTTATATATTAGTAATAATATTATTCAATTTAATGTGGCAAAAAAATCCTTACTACAATTATAAGACTTAGGGTCATTATTATAACTTGTCAATAGCTAAAGTTGGATTTTTATCTGACAGATTATTAGTTTTTCGTTATTATAAGGGAAGATAGTGTTGCCTTTAACTTTTAACGTAAGGTTTATGTGCATAATGTTACCACATTTTCTTATCTATAAAGAAGAAGAATAAATTCACATTATTTTCTGTTTGTTGTAAAATTTCTTTGTGTTGTGTCAACATTTAAAATTTTTTAATATATTTTGGATATTTACCACACGGCACAAATAGAAGAAAAAAACAAATTTTACAAATGTTTACTGTTAGTTTGTTTGTAAATAAATAAATAAAACAACGTTGCCACTACGTATTTTTATAAACCAATTCATTTGGTCAAAAGTAATCGGGGTTTCCTTTGGTGTTGCCCCATTATAAAAAAGATTTATTTTATATTACTGGGAAGTTGTAATAACGAAGAACTGTTAAAGGTAACTTTATTGCTCACTTTTGCTAAGGTTTCTTTTTACTAACATTTACTTTAAAAGCAATTTATAATAATGGTCCTTAGTCTTGTTGTGAAGGAAATCATTAAATAAATAAAAAATTATAAATAAAAATCAAATTTAAACAAATAAATAAATATAATTTTATTTTAGTCGGCAGAAAAAACTATCCAATTATGTAGAAAATAATTAAAATATGTATTGTTATCCACTTTGCGTAACTGCTTAAAGTTTCAGCGCTCTAGCTAAACGTTAAGTAGATGAAAATTCAGTTGCACTTATTTTTATGATATTCAAACGGAATGACAAATTGATACACGTATATATGAAAATTCGTATTGAATTTCTAAGTTTTTGATTTTGGGATATCATCACTTTTTGGAGGATTTCTGCATCAGTAAACATAATGGTGCACTTTAATTTGAAAAATGCCAATTCTTTTCCGTGCCTCTCGGCGCTGAAGACCTAGATTTTGAGTGACTTTTTCTATAGAACATAAACATTTGATTATATGTAAAACCTAAGCACTTTTCGGTTTTATTTATGGGAAAAAATAAATAACAATAATGTAGATTGGTCGAAAAAATTATTAATTTTTTTAAAAATTACGCACACAAGCACATATATTAAAACAAATGCATTGTTTCCTATTTGTGTAAATAAAACAATCAAAATACTTACCCGAAATATGTATGAATATTTTGAAAAAAGCTAGAAATGCCTTTATCGTCCAAAATTAGTGGAGATGAATGTGCACTTTCGATACTGGATCGCGCTGGTGCAGAGAGATCTAGTTCACGCAGACATGGAAAGCCACTGACAAACTGCAAAAGTTGAGGTCCACGAAATATTGACAAATCTGGCAATATAATTTGAGCTCCTGACAATTTCAAAACAACAACTGATCTGCTTTCGAACAATTGTGTGACTTTGGCATCAGCTTTAATAAGACACGTGTGTATACGGCAATTGGCCAAACTCAGTTCACGAATCGATGTAAGCGATAGAAAAGCTCTCAATATAGATAAAGTCTGTAAGTGCTATAAGTAAAATTTATAACAGTCCTTGTTAAACATTATTTGGATTTGGGGAGGACTTACCTCTATTCTTAAGCACCAACCATCAATACTTAGCAGTTGTAATGTAGGACAACTAGTTAAAGCTCTGGCACACATGACGACCACGTTGTCATCTAGATTTAACCTTTGAGAACCAATGCTTAGCATTTGCAGACATGACGATTCACTTGCACCCAATATAGATGGTAAGATGTCGCTAATTCGTGAGAAACCTTCTAGTTTCAAAGTATGCAAAGTACTCGAGATCCGAACAGTTTCTCCAAGACACATGGAGTCTTCCAGCGATAATTGAGCTTTACTTAAATCTAAACCATGTAATTTGGAAAAGTTGTTTCGTATTGCGACAAAGATGTCATGTAAGGTACCAGAATTATGAGGAGCTCCTTCGCAAGAAGGTGTTGGGTACCAAATTTTCGAAACGACTGACTCACACGAACGCTTTTCCAATGTTTGGTCTAGAGGTTGCCGCGGCAAAGTAGCTGATCTGCCTAACGATGTTTGTGGAACATACATGCCACGAGGTAGAGATGAAAACACTCCCGGAGCATATGATCTTGGAGAAGGAACACCTGGCAATGAGCCCTGTTTGATGAGACATGAAGTACCCGTACTGCTTCCACTGCCTGAACCTATTTAAATTTTATATTTAATAATGTTAATACTGATTTTTTTTAAAGATATTAAATATAAGTACGTACCCATGCTCACACCGCTCGATGACGGAGGATCATCTCTAGCACCCCAACAAGAGGGAAGGAACAAAAAACTTATGGATCTTGAATTCAATAGTGAAGCTAGTGTTGAGATAGCTCCCCTTTCACAGCGCAAATGGGGTAAGGATAATCTTGTAAGAGTTTGACATTTTTCCAGTGCTGCACATATCTGCACCAGCTGTGATGTACATAGTCCTAAATCAAGAAGTAAGGAATTGAGCTTAGTTTGGCGAGGAAGAGACCTGCAAAGGGCTGCAACAACAGACTGAAGCTTTAACAATGGAGGATCTTCTTCGATGAGGGTAAGAATCAATTCAAAATTCTCTAGTCGGGGTTTCAATAGCAGTTTGGAGACACAGTTCGCCAAATAGAGGATTTCAGAGTCCTTAATATCCATTTCAATTAATGATGATAGTCGCAATGTCGTCACACTTTCATTTTTTGCCATGGATTCTAAAAATATATCAACTGCCTTTCTTGAATCCATGAGGCTTTGCTTCTCCAATTGGTAAATCAGTTCGAGATTTTTAAGAGTGCAAGTTGAACTTTTCAATGCCATACCCCACCCCATAAGGTCTGCAGCTACCGAACGCACTTGTACCCATAGAGGTTTAGTCTCTAATGGGGAGATGGGGGGATGCTTAGATATACCCAATATATCACAAAGTGCTGCCATATTCTCTTCGCCATGTCCTCCAGCTAAAGCCAACGTAAATACTGTTTGTGGCGATAACCAAAGCGGAGTGAGTTTCGCAAGCAGGACATATGCTTGTTCACCTAGCAATGACATCGAGTATTTAAGTACTTTCAATAAATCCACATCTAACTCATCACTAATGGCCATACCAGTTATTTCGGCGGACAAGAGACCTGGTCTCGAAGCCAACGATGCAATGTAATTTGCCGCTAAAAATTCCATCATTCCTTGACAAATTGGATAGAATACATAGTCTCCCTTTTTTTTGGCAGTTTTTCCATATGATACGTTTTTCTCCAAACAACCCAAAATACTTTCCGGCGTAGAACAATACATTTTAATCTCGGACAGTGTAATATAAGTGCGCTTCGTTTTCAAGCAAAACAAAGCCAAACGCCCTAACTCAGACACGTTTATATTTAATACGTCTGGTGCGACACAGTTAAAAACAGATTCAATAACGTCTAGCTCTTCCGTTGGCAAATGACCATTAGAACTATCATAAATGGCCGCTATTGCAAGACAACCAAGCGGAGTTCTGATAGCTTTTCGAAGATTGACATTTTCATGTACGGTGTTAATTAAACGGGAAGGTCCTCCCCAATGGCCGCCCTCCAATATAGACGCAGACCTACCCCATGTAAGTCCTTCGTACATAACATGTCTCTGTACAATTGGCATAAGTTCTGCACAATTTGCTGAATTCGTTAGAATTATGATTCGTGCCCCAGGAAATAGCTTTCCGTCAAGTAATTCATAAACATCGGATGGATATGGATTTTTTAAAGTGCCCGAATTAATAACGTTGCTTGTTTTATATTTTCGCGGAGATGGAACATATATTCCAGATACGTTTGAATGTTTTTGACTTGTGTAGCCATCCAAAATAATAAGCAGTTTTGGACCTAATGCCTCTAACGAGGTCCAAACAGCACAAAATCCGCCAGGAATGTTGTTTAATGGATTTAAAGAACCCTTTGGTAGTAATTCCTGCAGAAGAAGATTAATGTTATCATGAGTTACTGTTCATCTCAAATGTGAGGTATTCACAATTATACTTCGTCACCAAATTGTACCATCTGATTTTGTTAATTTCTACAGTCCAAGTTTGTTGCTCAATTACTTTTTGATATTATCGATTTACCCAATACCATTTTGTTTTTAGGAATATGCTGATATTTGTAACTCGATATTATTATACTGGTCGACTCAGAATCACTTGCTGAGTCGACTCAATTTAAAGATGTCGATCAATGATTATGTGAACCTTGTTTTTAGGTGTACGTTCAGCCCTTGATTGACATGAATTATCCTCGAAACCAGATTATCATAATAACTCCGCTTTCATCAGGCCAAATAAATAGCAGCATTTTTATTCCTGGTCCCTAACAAAATTAGCGTCCCGATGTAACCATTTCATTAACAACGTCAAGTACGTTCAATCAAAACAATTGCAGGTTAAGTGAAGCTTATCTGGAGTCGTGGTGAACCATTATATTTATGCAAATTTTGTTCATTTGCTGAACCACATTTTAATGCATTTTAGTCGGTTAGAGGATTAATTAACAAAGAAAGTAAACATCAACCTAATTCGTATGTAGATTTTATTCGGGGAAGTTCTAAAGTTCATGTTGGATGTGATTATTACATAGAAGCATAGTCCAAAAATGATCCTATATGATTTCTTAAGACTATAGAATCCAAATTTGTGTGCCATACATACATATATCATATTTGTATGGCTTAAGTATATATATGTAAGTGGATATCAAGAGTACCTACACTGTTAATTTTTGGAATAGTGATTTATGGATGCAATAAACACATATAAACCAAATTTATACATAGATATGTAAAATTTTCTGGATCTTAGCTTACAGAGGACAATTTTATGCGAGCTAGGTCTGAACATGTACCGGTTATGACTATATCTCAGAATTATGAACTGCAGATTGCGTGAAAGGAAAATGGGCTCAAAAAGTGATTATGTGCCGATGGTTATAATAAAAGTTGAGTCGATACACCCTAACCCTGAATGGTATAGGATATAAAAAGGCAGTTGTGTCAATAGTTTAAACGGCATTATATATAGGCAAACTCAAATCAAGTTTCAAAATGGTTATTGTTAGTTTACCTTCTCTAAGAAATGTGCAAAACTACGCTTTAGTTCCAAAAGTGGTATAAATAGTGTCAGAGCAATAGGAATTCCTTTAGTTGGCCATGGCGGTCCCTTTGCCCAAGCATGTAAGATTCTTAAACAGAGATTGCTGCGTGATGTCCATGATGGACATTCTACTAAGCATCTTCTAGGAGCTTCCAAATAATTGCCATCCTTTGTTTGAATTGAAACCAGTAGCTGATCAACAGTTAAGTAATCACTTATTCCATGAGAATTGTAATTAAGTCGCAAATCTGGTTCAAAACGTGCCGGGCAAAGCGTTTCAGCTGTAGCAAGCAACGCCCATTCAGGCTGGTTAGCTTCTTTAAACGCTAATTCTTGATACATGTTTCGCATGTAACTACTGAGACGAATCTGTAAGCAATAAATTATATAAAATAAATAATTATGAATGACAGTTAGGGTATTCACAAAAGTGTCCTAACTGTTGTATGTGTCGTATGGGTTATAATTGTACAAGAGTTGTGTAATTGTTGTTGTTGATATTTTAAATACAAGAAATTATACAACAATACAACTTTTGCAGGTATGTTATTGCGGTGTACTATGTGATCAGTTGTTCCTTGTTTACTATTTAATCAGCTTTTGTAGTTTATTCCCTATATTTTTTACGTCTCAAAAATGTAGAAATTATTAAAAATGGAAGGAAATAATTAAATTCAAATAAGTTTTTGTGTAAAATAACAAATATTTTGTTTTTATTTGATTTTTTTCAGATTGGAGTATTTGAATATACGGCAGGTTGTTCATATATATACTATTTGACGTCTTCTATTTCTTTACAACTTACAACCGTAGTACACCTTATGAATTCCCTAAATACTTTATATTGTACCTGAGGATCTTTTTGCGCTTGTGGAAGCGCAGAAGGTGGCCCAGGTGGAGAGGGACACTCAAGAGATGCATATGAACCTGAGACGTCGTCATTTCTGTTGAACACATTCGTTGTTTTAGGCTGAAATACCTGCGAATAACAAAGCAGAAATTGATTGGGTTTAACTCATATTTTTGTGAATGCACTAATATCTTTTCTTAATCAACTAACAAAATACTAATCTCCGCTGAGTAAATACGAGAAAATGTTATTTCATATCCAATTATTAGACTGTGTAAAATGAGTTGGTACTTCAATCTATTTGTATTCATTTGACTATTGTTTTTAAATCCGCCATAAATACAGTCAAACCATTTATACAATAGAGTGTTGATTTTTTGGCGATTATAAAGCGGTCATGAATTTTTATCCATATTATTTTTCGTCATTAATTTCATTCGGTATTAGTTCTTTTGCAAAATTTAGTTTTAGTGAAAATATATTTAAAATAATCTAACAAACTTTTTATTAAAACTCTTTCTTTCCTTATGCATATTAGTTTTGAATCTCTCCGTGACTGTGCGTGGCTTTGCGTGACTATTTTAAAATTAATCTTTGGTCACAACAAGTCTATGGACAAAGTTTCGGATCGATCAGATGAGGGGAAATGGGGTTTAAATCACTCCGTTACTGTGTGTAACTATTTTAAAATTAATCTTTGGCCACAACACGTCTATGTGGTTTTAATCTCTCCGTGACTGTGCGTGACTATGTCAAAGTTAATCTTTTTTCACAGCAAGTCTATCGACCAAGTTTCAGATCGATCGGATAAGGGGAAATGGGTTTTAAATAACTCCGTGACTGTGCGTTACCATGCGTGACTACTCCAAAATTAATCTGTAGTCACAACAAGACTATCGGTCAAGTTTCAGATCAATTTGATAAGGGGGAATGGCGTTGCCCCACGACAGACTGACAGACAGAGAGTATGAGTTAAAAGAAAAAGTTTAAAAATATTGATTACATGTATATAAAATCTAATTTATATATTTTCAATAGATACATTTACGTTTTAATTTTTAATTATTAATTTTTAATTATGAACTTTTGGTTTTTTGTTAGTTTTTAATTTTTAATTTTTAGTGTTAATTTTTAATTGTTAATTGTTAATTTTAAATTTTTAAATTTTAATTTTTAATTTTTAATTTTTAATTTTTAATTTTTAATTTTTAATTTTTAATTTTTAATTTTTAATTTTTAATATTTAATTTTTAATTTTTAATATTTAAGTTTTAATTTTTAATTTTTAATTTTTAATTTTTAATTTTTAATTTTTAATTTTTAATTTTTAATTTTTAATTTTTAATTTTTAATTTTTAATTTTTAATTTTTAATTTTTAATTTTTAATTTTTAATTTTTAATTTTTTAATTTTTAATTTTTAATTTTTAATTTTTAATTTTTAATTTTTAATTTTTAATTTTTAATTTTTAATTTTTAATTTTTAATTTTTAATTTTT